>CM034361.1:71267981-71528429 GCA_019925275.1 Mytilus edulis | reverse complement strand
ATTTTGAGTGTAACAATGGACGATATCGTTTAAAAACTTTTCGATAATGCAAAATAAAGTTTTTTTTCCTAACATATAAACAACCTTCTTTATCTGAATAATTTAATTTTCAACTTATGCGGATGCATTTCCCCCTCCACCGATTATGACTTTATATGATCTTCTTTTTATAAGTAAATTCATAACGTGTTGTTTTCATTTTTAATCGATTACCGTCCTAAATGTAGTAAGATTATTTGAAACTTGATGTAATAAAAGGCTGATAAGTTATTAAATCATAGATATATACTTATGAACATTTGCTGATTTCGGAGATATCAAGAAGAGTACCATCTATGCATCGTGTTTAAATTGTATGTGTTCAGGAAAATTGAATTGAAAACAATGACAGAGCCCCCCCCCCCCCCCTTTTCCCACCAAAAAAAAGAAACACAGGATAGAATCATAAGTGCAATAAAAAATACATCAAATACGCAATCATGGAAGTTGTGGTGTCATGAAAATGTTGATAATAAAAACAACAGTGAAATATTCTGTTGTTTTCTAATCTTTAGTCGGGTTGATGTCTCTTAGGCAATCACACAACACTTTCGTATTTTTTCAAATATATGTTAGACATTCCATACCTTCAGCGCATTCAATATGTGAATCCAAGAAGACCAGCACAGTCCCTGTTGCAACTCTGTATCCCCTTAGTCGGGCTCTAACAAGACCTTCCCTACTTGTAGCTCTTACGATTTTTACTTTCGGATAATCCTCTAGGTATTTTTCTAACGGCTCTCCTAAGTGCGCTGAAAAGAAACCCACATTTAAATGATTTTAGAAGGTCGACGCTGATTATGTACTGTATATATACACTAATACATGTACATATACTTGATGATGTCCCAATTCAGGAGCCTGTAATTCATTGGTTGTCGTTTGTTTATGTTTTACATATTTGTTTTTCGTTCGTTTTTTTTTTATATAAATAAGGCCGTTAGTTTTCTTGTTTGAATTGTTTTACATAGTCATATCGGGGCCTTTTATAGCTGACTATGCGTTATGGGCTTTTCTCATTGTTGCAGCCGTACGGTGACCTACATGTATACTAAGTAGTTAATTGTTAATGTCTGTGTCATTTTTGTATCTTGTGGAAAGTTGTTTCATTGGCAATCATACCACATCTTCTTTTTTTATTGAAGCTTTTTCCCGTTTTTTTGGGTTTTTTTTTTGCATACAATTGCGTGTATGGATCTATATATGAAACATTTACCAATCAATTGTGTTAAAAGAAGAGCAAGTACACCTGAACCTTTTTGTATCAATGTCACGTGTCGCCTATCATAGTTTGCTCTTTGGTCCGGTAAGGTGACATCTGTCATCTAAGTGGGTAGCTTTACTAATTAAAATGCGTAGAAGGTTATAAAAATCATGGTTAGTTTTAGGTTTTCTGTTTGTCCGTCCTTTCATCTGTCTGTTTGTCCGTGCATGTGTCCGTTCAGTTAAAAAAATCTGTGCCGATCAATAACTATTAAAATAGTTATGTCCCTGGGAAATATTGATTATATAAAACAAAAATAGGAGTTGTTAGCGCTGTCATGTGTACAATTCTTGCCAGATATTTATTGCGCTGAGATATTTATAAAAGAAGTTTGTATTTCTTGACAATGAATGCACAGATAAAAGATGTACAACGCAGGGCACATTGGAACTCTGTTCTTTTATTATATTTTAATTCAATTGTGATTTAAAGAATTCAAACAGTAGTAACAATGACTTACGCATGTCAGACCAGTCGTCTGCTAATATCACTTCTTTAAGAAGATGCTCTGGTGTTCTGTTGATAATACTGTGTACGGATCGTAGCAGCACAGACCAAGCCTCGTTATGGAATGTAACGATGACACTGACGTCGGGTAGATTTTCAGGATATTTGATAAGTTTGCACCTGGAAATAAAAATATGTTTTGAATATGATTTGTATATGGCACTGACGTCGGAAAGGGTCTTACGTTAGCATGGGGATAGTTTGTCTTCATAAATCATAAACTAGCAGAAATTGGTCAGTCCGCTAAGATTTTTTAACAAAAAAGCAAATTTCGACGCAAAATTCAATTAAGTTGTAAGATTTTTCAAAGAAATAAGATAACTCTATTGGCTCATAACGACTGCTTTTCATCTAGATAATATATTTTAATTGTTTTAAAAAAATCGGAAAAAAATGCATTCTAATATGATATGGCGAAAAAAAGAACAATTTCATCATTATTCACTTTAACTTTCTAAAAGTATTTTTAATATATACAGCTTTTCTAGTGATGGGGAGTTTTAAACTTGGCATATTGAAGGACCCTTTTTTTCTGTTTAAATTCAAAAGTTGGTCTGACTTATATATGCTGTTAAGTTCACTGGTGTTCAGTTTCGTTGCCATTTACTTTAAAATTTCTTTAATTTAGTTCCTAAATACTTTTCAATTCTTTGATCTTTCAGAGTTCTATCCAATGAAATGCGGTTGCTGAGATATTCATTGAATGCATTATTCTTCCATCCATTTCTATATTCCTCCTTTTCTTTTTCATTTAATAAACGTTTACTAATGTTGACTGGTTCTCCACCTTCACCTACAGTATGAGCAACACATTGTTTCACTACGTTATATTTAAGTACATTTGTATATAGTGAAACCTGTTTAAACTGAATCTCTTCGGGACTGCAGATTTTGTTCGTCTCACATCTTTTACTTATAACTATTTGGTGTTTATATCGGAGGTAAATTGTAAACTAAATTGTAAACTAAATTGTAAACTAAATTGTAAACTAAATTGTAAACTAAAGTACTGTTTCTGAACTGTTTTTGTAAGGTACTTTCATCTTTAGCATTTATACCGTCCAGATGGAAAGATAAATACTACGAACTACCATTTTATTTAGTACTATTCTTTTTTTTTTTTAATTTATACCAGAATGTTCTTACGTGATTTTGTAGCTCTTTTACTTTGTTGAAGACCGATAGTTGAGCTCTTACACCAGTTTATATACAACAACTTCTTTTTATGCTACTAGTTTAATGATGTTCTGACGGATAAGACAAACTCTCTGCTGGATAACTTAGAACGATTATGACCTTAATTGCTCCACGTAGAAATACTACTGCAAATACAATGAATCCAAGTAGGGCGACATGTGTAACTTAGAATGTTAACCTTAGTGAAATCATAACTTTACGCATTTATAAGTTTCTTTCTCATAAAATAACATTTGCATAGAAAAAGAGAACATATATACCTCTTTATCATTTGGTTTCTGGTGATATGTTATTATACCACATCATCTTATTTTAAAATACATGTCTTACAAAACATGTTTAACCCGCCGAATTTTTACGCCTAGTCCAAGTTTGTTTCATATTGTTGGGTTTGCTGAAACGCCAGTCCTCGAACGTACATACCACGTATCCGTTTATTAAAAATTTGAATCAAAATGAATACAATCTTGGAATTAACGAGCTGTATTCACATACAATGTACTGTTGCCCTATAATGATATTTATGACATTTGGTCTCTGTATAACTTTCTACGGAAGCGTATTAGCGCCACACATTTTATTTTTTTTATTTTTCTTCCTATGTTTGCGTTATAACGCAAACCTTTGCGTTATAACGCAAAACGCAAAACCTTTGCGATATAACGCAAACCTTTGCGTTATAACGCAAAACGCAAAACCTTTGCGATATAACGCAAACCTTTGCGTTATAACGCAAACATCTTTATTTCAATTATTCATTAAGTTTTGTATATATGTCCGTCTGTCATTCATTTCGGATGTGATTTACTAGTAGATAAAAAAAGAAACATACATACAAGGCCAAATCATTATAATAAATATGCATAGGAATATTGGAATAATTGAAGTGCAATTATACATAAATTAAGACTGATTTGTGCATCAGAAAAGTATATAATTTAACAAGAAAATAGATATAGTATATAGTCATATTAAAATTGAAAGATCAAAAATAATGTCATACAATTGTGAAACCTCCAAGTCAAATAGACAAAATGATCTTTCTGCTTTAAAATGAATTATTAATAAGGAAACATTTTTTTTAAATCTCAGAATATGATCAAGATTCTTTGATAGAAAGTCATTGAATTTTCATTTCAATATAATGAAGTATTTTTAAGATGCTTGGGTAGCAATTTGAATAGAGAGAACATAATTTTATAAATGAAACATCTTCATTCTATACATTTATTGCCAAAGGGTAGCTTGTTTGAATGTAACCTACTTTACACAGTTCTCAAACGAGAGCTTACTTTGGAAGTATATTTATATTCGGTTATAGCTATATTAGCAGGGTTGATTTTTTTCTTAGGTATAACCTCAATTTACTCAATTTTCTTTGTAATATATATACTAGTAGTAACTTGGATATCGTTTTTGGGGACCTTATAGTTTGTTGTTTAGTGTGAGCCAATGCTCCGTGTTGAAGACCGTAATTTGGTCTATGATGGTTTACTTTTACGAATAGTGACTTAGATGGAGAGTTTTCTTATTGGCACTCATACCACATCTTCTTATATTATTATGCTCATTATTAGTCATTGATATGATCTAATTATTCAAGTAGTTTACTTTGCAATTACTACAAAGGTGATAAATTTTACTATATCCAGCCTCCTCCATTAATAACTACTGTTTCCTTTGAATCTTAAATAAGAAATAAGATAAAACAAATGTTTGCGTTATAACACAAAGGTTTGCGTTATAACGCAAACATAGGAAGAAAAATAAAAAAAAAAAATGTGTGGCGCTAATACGCTTCCGTAACTTTCAATCATTGCCTATCTTCTTATTTGTATATGATAATGATAAACAACTACTCTCGTGTAGAGTTTTCAATGTGTTTCAACTTTGTAGTTTTCGATGTTTGTAACTTACTAGATTAAAACAGATTAAAACATTACCTAAACCTTCTTTGACAAGAACGCCAACATTTGGAAACTCTCTTAACGGTGGTTTAATTTGCATTTCCTCGACTTTTTTATTTCTTTCTTCGTTGCTGCCAGCTAAGGTAACGCTATAGTTATTTATATTTTCTGTTGATTTTTCTAATTCGGAATTTATAAAATAAAAAGAGCCTGAGTTTGTATCATGGTCGTTTGGTGGTTGTAAAGGTTTTATATGTTCACGTGTCGGTCTGTCTATACTTTCAATGGCTTTTCTTAATTTTACGTCATAGAGATTCATATCCTCGGCGTCAGTGTTTTTGGGTCCAATCATAACTTCAAACAAAAGAATAGAACACCACAGAACTGCGACTAGAAACAGCAAGACTATTGGAAACAACAATTTACGTCGGAGTTGTCGCTCAACATTCATTCTTCGGGACCTGAAAAAAAGAATCAAGAAATCAGTGATTTAATCTATATATGATCAAATAAATTTCATAAATTTCTAATATCGACTTTCTCATTTAAAAATTTCCAAAGATTGAGTCACGTGGTAATTCGACATGATATTTAATCTACAAATTAAACGCAACATATAGGACAGAATGTGCAAGGCTGTACAGCCATTCAAGGTCGTCAAAAACTCCCGTCTTCGCAACATACCGGTATATCGCGTGCTATGACCATGATAGTTACGAGAATGCGCATGTCTGAGTATTTATATTGCACATTTTAATACTTTTTTTTTTTAAATAAATGTGTAGGAAATTTATAATGCGTAGCAATACTTAACATTCGTAAGAATATTTAAAATGCTTAAGACAAAATACAATTAAAAAAAAAAAGTTAAAACTTTTATGGACAGTAAGTCAGTAGCTGTAACACATTTGATTCGATAATATATGATTATTCAGTTGTCGTTCTCATGAATTTAGTTACAGAGACTGAGCTCGGTGATTGTCCAATTGGAAAATCTCAAACAGTGTATATAGTTCCAACATATGACCTAGTCAATATTTACATCCATTTCACATAGTTTATTCTGGAAGGACTTATCCCAAGGCCTCTTTTGCTGCACATTGATTAAAAAACAGATACTAAAATCACACAGGGTTCAAATGAAATAATGCGCACATATACATTCTAGTGTGAAATTCATGCAACCGACTTATCCTGCTTGTATCCAACTTCTACCTCCTCGTGGGTGAGTAGGTGATTTAGTCTAACGGAAAGGGTACTTTTAATTAAAATAATTGAATAAATTCATAGATAAATAAGAGTTATTGCCTAAGCATGCCTGAGTTTACCTGTCAAATAAATGCGCGCAATAGTAATGAAAAGCTGCGCGCAAACGTAATGATTTTTGCGCGCAAATGTAATGGTAATGCGCGCAAACGTAATGCATCGGTTTTTCATGCGATATATATACTGAGTGCCAAACTTATACCCATTGGTGGCCTTCGGCTGTTTTTTGATCTATGGTCGGTTCGTTGTCGCTTTGACACATTCCCCATTTCCTTTTTCAATTGTATTATAAACGACATTGCGTTAACCATTATTTTGGGATGAAATAAGTTTATGATACAACTTTAGTAAAATTGTTTTCATCTTATTTAAACGGGGAAACCATTACAGGATAACTGTAATTATAGATTGAAATGATTATTCAGTATAAAATGTCTAGCTTGTCATGGACATATTTTTCTCCTGATTGAAATCCCGTGAACTAGCCTGTTTTGACAAATGCAACCCAGTACAGCGTATCGATTCAACACAAATAGTAAAGTACATACAACTACAATACATAGGCAAACTTCCATACATGACACACAATTATAACACGTACATAAAAAACAAAAAGAAACAAAGGAACAGCGCTTTTTTTTTCTTGCACTTCCTCTCAAAGTTACGATGAGGCCTTTAACACGGATCCAACCAAAATTATCACCTCCGTGATTTAGACGGCCGCTAGCTTCAGCTTTAGCGGAATTCGTTGAATTATTTTGGATATAATGTGTTAGATAAACACATGATCACGGACGATGACTATTTTCCTGAATATGCATGTAATCTATGGCAAAACATAACGTATCAATTTACGAACAAGCTGTCGTCATTTTGTGTGTGTCTCTTATAATAGATACGTCTTACACAAACAATATCTACATTTTGTATATTTGATTGAAATAAATCTTTTATGGTGCATTTGTCGATCAATATATCCTCAAGTTATAAGAAGTGTACTAGGTTGTTTTTTTTTTATCTTTTCTCCTGAGTTCTAAATGACATCTGAATTCTTTCGAGTAGTCCTACATGTACATAATATGTAACGTAAAGGAAGTTCGCTTCTCAGTTTCAAAACAACAAGCGTTTCATACACATGGTAATTTTTGATACTAAGTAAATTAATAATGGAACAAAAAAAAAACGATAACAAATTGTGCTTGTTTTTGAGATATAAGCTATTGCAAATATGGCGGGAAAAATATTCAATCTTGATTTATCTCTTAAAATATACTAGTCTTATCTATTAAATACTAAAGTAACAAGGATTATATGAAGTTGCCTCATATCACTTGCTTGTAAAAGATTTTTGAAAAGGAAAATGAGTGTAATCGGGGAAATTATGGTATGGCTTTCAAATAGATAAAACTAGAGGACTCCGTAAATTTGACCAAACAAAATTTAAAAAAAAAACATGACTAGTGAACACCCTTTAACAAATCCGAATCTATACGCATTGTCAGGATAAATTGATCATACTAGCATGTAGTTTTTTAACAATGTTTTCCGATGCTTAATTAATTTAGTACATGTATTTGAGCGAATTAGTTTTAATTTTATTTGTCCTTACATTGTTCTACGTGTAAGTTAAAAAAAATTTTTGGTTGTTGTAATTAATCGATGTTACATGTACATGTGTAGCTTTCAATGATCTATAATTTTAAAATAAAATCATCATTTTTTTTTGGTTATTAATTATCAAATATAATATCTGCGTTACTTGCAATTCATATTAAAGAAAGAATAACAAGGCATCCTACTCTCCTTAATTTTAAAAAAATATTTCAAGATGAATATAGTACCATTGATATCTATTTACTACTCATATGCATATGCTAGCCAATCTTTGAAACTAAGTCTTCATTTTAACGTGCATTCAAGGGCAATACGAAGTTGACTGATTATTTTGGCAAGTTCACCAATTTGTTGATCGTGCCTCGTTAGTCGTTCATTATGTATATGGAAGTGTTTAACGACCTTGACTATGTATATATATACTATGTATTATATACAGCCCTCGCACGGTCGGTGTTCATTATGTTTACATTTTTTTCCTCTTTTATAGTTTTTGCCTCTTACACGCACAAATATAATCATTGTCATATATAAGGACAATAACTCATATGAGTAGTTGACAGACATTTCGTCTATGTTCAACATTTTGTTGATCTTGTGTGTATGAACCTTTTTTTTGCTTTCTAAACCTTCTATCATTCTATTAATGTATTGCTTTCCAGACAATAGACAAACGTATCAGTAAAATCACAATTTAAGTGCAAAAACTCTAATTAGAAGCCACAGTTTTGGTGTAAATGAATTTATATAGATCTCCACATTCTTAATTTTATTTTTTCTATGTCCTATTTTTTATTCTGTTTTTAGTGGTATTCAAGATAATAGACAAAATATCATCTTAGCTTTGTGTTCTATTTTAAGCAATGTTGGTCATGTTGGTTGGCAGATTGTATCCTCAGTTCAAATGCAAAATAATTATTAAAACCCTGACATTTTATAAACTTTACTAGTCAGGACAACAGCAACTACATCATATTTCGTAATAATCTTGGAGATCACATTTGTTAATAAAACTTTACAACGCTTATTTTGTAAACCGTTTTGGTCACTTTTGTCAACTTTTTGAATGTCCCTAGTATACATTTTAATAGCTGGTACAACAAATGTGTACATTTCCATTCTCAATTTTATTTTTCGAATTTTAACATTCAGAAAAAAAGAGTATTCTACTTTTCGTTTTGAATTGTGATGCAAAATCTGAACAGTTATGTTATTAATTTTTCTTAACAATTTATAAACTAAACTCATCCTTTAGTGTATTGTTTCCATACAGTACTATACATGCTATATTATATGAACATAATAAAGTAAATAATAAATAAACAATTATCATATATCAACTGCACATCTTCTTACCTGATCAATGCTACAATATTATATCGATGATGATATTTTAGATATCCAATTGCGTATTGCCCATTTAAGAAATGAACAGCTGTTTGTAGTATATTCTTTTCATTGTTATACTGCTTCATTTCATACATGAATTTGTTGTGTCTGCATTCATCCAAAATGACACGTGATACAAGATGGACTATTTATACATCTTTTATCACAAATTTATGTCAAGGAATACTATCTATTGAGTTAATTTGTATTTCATCGATTATGTAAACAATTCACTATTTTCCCTTTTTATATACAATTATGTCAAAAAGTGAATTAAAGTAGAATAATCTGAAATTTATTTGTTGTGATATAAGTATTTTGCTATGATAAGACATAGCAGTAATACTGATTATGATAATGATAATGATTAAAATAATGATAATACTGGTAATGATGATGATGTCGATGATGATAATGATAATGATGAAGATGATAATGATTATTCCAATTACAATGATAATGATAATGATAACGAAGATGATGATGATAATAATCACAATGAAAGTCCTAAGGCTTCTCGTCATCTGATTCGGATATTTGTCAACCTTTTTGCTTCGCATGTAGGCATTAAATTTATTGACAGATATAACTAAAACATAAACAAATATATATATATTTTGAACAACAACGACCGACGACATATTTGATACGAGACTTGACCAAGACCCAGTTCATAAAAAAAAAACACGATATGCTTGCCAATGACACATACTATATACATCTCAATTCCATTCTCAATTTTATCACCGATCCAGGTCGCTGTACATGTAGTCTACGATCTTCAACATTTAGTAAAATCCAATACAGTATAGTTAACTAAACAAGAACATGGGGATTCGATCAGTTGGGTTATTCATTTTTTTTTTATTTAAATAAGGCCGTTTATTTGCTCGTTTGAATTGTTTTACATTGTCATATCGGGGCCTTTTATAGCTGACTATGCGGTATGGGCTTTGCTCATTGTTGAAAGCCGTACGGTGACCTATAATTGTTAATGTCTGTGTCATTTTGGTCTCTTGTGGACAGTTATCTCTGTGGCAATCATACCACATCTTCTTTTTTATATTATCCAACTGCCAAAATGATGCTTCAACAACAAAGAAGGACTTGATGGCAGATAGCAACTAACATCTAACTATTAAAGAATGTGATCGTTTAATCATGTATCCTTCTCGTTCTGAACGTGTGGGATTTCTGTGCCACTGTACGTTAAGCTGATTAAATATGCCCAATTGAATGACAGTGTATTTGCAACTAATATAACTTTACGCAATATTTTAGCGTCTTCGAGGACATGTGTAAGGTTTAGACATGCACCAAACATGAAATGGACATAATCAGAAGAAGTTCGGTAGCGAGGGATAAATACAAGCTTCAGCAAAACATTTCAATTTTCATCCACATGCATTTTAATTTCACGAAACAAAAGTCTGTAATCTGGCTTTAGAACTTTTATAATTTGAAACAAGCACAGAGTCTGTTACAAAATCCTACATACATGTACATGTATGTACCTCACACATTCTTTAATCTTTAAATGGTAAGATACAAACGAGTGATGAATAATTTGTTTTTTTTTCTTGCAATGCATAGTCTATGATAAACATATGTATATGTCAGTCTAATTAGATTAAAATTAGGTACGTAAAAATCGCGTATTTTTTTTTTCAAATACAATAATAAATTAAGCTGTGTTGTAGATATACGTACGCATTTGACTTTAAATGCATGGAATGTAATGCGTAGATATTTCATCAAACTTGTAAATGGGAAATACATAGACATTATGTATGACATATATATAATAACTTGCGTGCCTCAAGTCAGAACCTTTTATTCAAGATCGTTTATTGGTTGCCGTATATCATATTAGTTTTGGCTAACTATTTTGTACATAAATCAGGCCGTTAGTTTTTTTCTCTCATTTTACAATTGTCATTCCGGAGCCTTTTATATATTGCTCTTTCGTATGGGTTTTGCTAATTGTTTAAAAAGTTTTACATGCTCCATTGGTTTTGTCTTAGTTGGAGAGTTTTCTTTTTCATTTCGATTGGGAATCATAACCAAAAAAAATTAACACGTTATGAAATGTTTGCCTTTTGAACAGGTTTTCGGAATTGACTTTTATCGGGAACGCTCAAACCAAAAATTTAAAGGCTAATGATGATAAGGAACCGAAATATATGAAGGCCATCTAACCAAACAGGACATGAAAATAATAGCAAAAATACATGTCAGGTCACCTTTACGACATCTCTGAAGTGAAGATCGATATAACGTTTTCATCAATCGTAAAAAGTACGCAAACGAACTAGATGTTAATTATTTTAAACAGTAATGACATGACAAATAGGGAAATACATGTTTCAATTGTTATACTGATGATAGGAAGGATTTACCTTTCAAAGATGATAGGGAGAAATGTAAGAAACATATAAAAACAGTAATAACCCGAAATTTTCTCAATATGACTACTTCAATTCTTTAATAAGCAAAAGTAAAGTCTTCCAGGAACCTGTATTTAGTATTCAATGTTGTTTGATAGATTTGTGTTTGCACTACATACAGTGGCAAATATTCCATACATGTTCAAGACGAGAATAAGTAAAACATAAAACATACAATATGTTGGTCCTGTAAAAACTGTCGACAAGGAATGATGACGTTTAATCTGAACTGTCTTTACAATTGTGGTGAATTGGTTAGAGACAGATATTTAACATGATAAAAAGTCCACCTACAAGACCTGCAAGAAATTGTTTTTAACATACAGAGAGCGTAGCGCTTTCTCTACATGGAGACATTAGATTAAACAAACATATGGGTACTAAACCTGATTATATACATGGTGTGTACTGCTATCATATACGCATTATCTGACTGGTCGGCTTTTATTTTGTATGTGAAGTCCTAATGTTATTTAAGACGTATGCAACATACTATAAGTGTCTAATTTGCAAGTGTGAACAAAGAAGTAAACTTTGAATAGCCATCTTTGTGCAACTATATCAACATTCGAAAAGATACCCTGTTTTTGCAAGGTGAAAATGGTCCGTGAAAATACATATTTGTCAGAGGAATATTTATTTAAATATTTTATTAAAAGGGTATACTGCATTACTGTCAATCAAAACTATATATTGCAATACCTTTTACCTAAACGCAAAATTGTTTAAATATAGAACAATCTGATAAATAAACTGTTCACTCCTGGGGACGCAGTAGTCTTACAATGTCAGCATAGGATTCTTTACACGCCAAATCATATGGTGTTTGATTGTCGTTGTCGGTTAGAGTTAGTAGAGCCCCTTTATTAACTAGAACTTTTACTATATCGAAAAGTCCTCCAGCGACTGCACGGTGTAACGGAGTCTTTTTATAATTGTCACATTGGTTAATGTCAGCACCCTTGTGCATTAGAAACTTTGCTATTTCAGTATATCCGTTTTCGATAGCAACTAATAAAGGAGAGGTTCCATTTAAATCCTTATCAGAAACTTCAGCTCTGTTTTCTACCAAATATTTAACAATTTCAGAACGACCTTCTCTACATGCGGCAAACAAAGGCGAACCTCCCCATTTATTACATATCTTAATGCTAGCATTATGTTTGTGTAAGAGTTTAACTATATTTGTAAATCCCAGTCTGCAAGCTGCATACAGTGGAGTTCGTTTTTTAAGATCTGTTATATTTAAGTCAGCTACGGTAAGACGGTTTACAAGAATCTTAATAATTTTTGTGCGACCTTTTTCGGAAGCAATAAACAATGGCGTCATACCTTCCTCATCACACTGATTCATATCAGCATTTTTGTTGATTAGAGTTTGTACTATTTCGGCGTGTCCTTCGGCAGAGGCAATAAATATCGGGGATTGTTTTTTCCAGTTGCATTGTGAAATATCAGCATGATTGTCCAGAAGGATTTGAACAACAGCATTATGTCCGTGTTTGCATGCAATAAACAAAGGTGTTCTGCCTTCATTATCAATTGCGTTTATAGATTCATTAAAGTTTTTCAATAAATGTTTTAAAACGTCTGTATGTCCGTTCTTAGAAGCAACAAACACTGGTGATTGGCCTAGACTATTGCACATTGAAAATTTCGTTTTTTTGGCTGATAATATTTGAACAACCCAGAAATGTCCTTCGGATGAAGCTACTATTAATGGCGAATCTCCTTTCGCATCACATTGGTTTACACTAGCATTTTTGTGTACAAGCGCATGTACTATTTCATCATATCCTTCTCTTGATGCTACCAGTAATGGAGACTTTTCGGTCTCATCACACAATGAATGATCAGCATTGTGATCCAGCAAAACGTTTACCACTTCCATCTTTCCTAAGAGACATGCAACAAACAAGGCTGTTCTTCCATATTTATCAACTTCATTGACATAACAATTACATTCTAATAACATTTGAACAATATCGGCATACCCTTCCCAAGCAGCATCTATTATTGGCTTTCTCATTTTATGTGAACAAAAATGATGCTGCTTCCTGAAATCTATATAGTCTTCATACTTCTTGTTATCAAGCGTATTATTGTGCGTATCACTTTCGAAATTCTTTAAAAGTGTGCTTGCTTTCTGTTTTCTCGATCTAAAGAATGAAATAAACTTATCTCTGTATGACTTGTACTGTAATTGACTATTATGAAATGTACTATATGTAATTCCCTGCTCTAAGTCTATCATTAATCTATCAAAATATTTTTTTTCGCTCTTATCGTCGGGAATAATGATACAATCGGTTTTTGTTTCTGTTTTATCCGACTGAAAACAAAATCGTTCAGCAATAAATGAATTGTGAACGAATTTGATAAAACTGTGAAGATATGTCTGACCACATACTAAAACTGCAATATGATACACTTTTGTATGAATAAAATGAAAATAATTCTCTGATTTAGTCACGTACGTGCCCTCAATGTTCTCTAATAGGTCTTTTATTTTACTCTTAGCTGATTCTCGTTGAGGTCCTAAATTGAATTCCATACAAATATTTTCGAAAGCCTCTCTTGTAATGCTAGATTCGAACACGTCACTAAGTATTTCTTCTTTAAAGTTATTTTCTAATAAGGCGCATAGTGTTATAATACAGAATTTTAAATTGTTTGTATCTTTAAATGTGGAAATGTCTTTCCTAATAAATTTATTAAGATTGCTGAATAACATAGTAATTTGCTCAACTGTTTTTCCTTCCGCTATTTTACACAACAACGGGAAATATGCCGCATCCGATTCTAGTTGTTTTGTGAGTTTTGATTCTGATTCAGAAGGAATATAGTTTTTTATCATTGCAAGCTTTTCCTGGTCATTTAAAGGCCAATTGGAAATGTCGCAAACATAATTTCTGAGTACAGCAAGACGATCAAAAACACTATCGTTATAAATATCAGCACCAGTTGCAAACATTAGTTTCACATTGCCAGCAGGTTCATAGTCCTTTTTGGTGACATGATCTGGTTTTAATAAACTTAAAGTTTCACTTATTTGAGTCGACCAATCATCCACAGACTGTGCGTTTATTTTTTCCCTTCCCCACAAATCATCAATCACGAATAATTGCCTTCTTTTTGGGTTATACAACTGAAGTATATTAGACGGATTTGTCACTATTCGAATAATTTGATATTTTGTTTCAGTTTCAAACCTGAGGGCAAGATGACGAAGAATTGAAGATTTTCCATTACCCGAACGACCTACAACAAGCACGCAGTTATTTTCTCTGAGTTGTTTTTCAACCTGTCTGGTAGCCTCGGTTACAATGAACTTTTCGTCATCTTTTCTCCATTCTTCAATGTGTTGATTATGAATCTCTGAGACAGAAAAAGTAAGAGCAGTATCACAAACTAAGCTCGTGTAAAAAAACAATTAAAGATTTTTTTCTTACAATTATTGATTATATTTATCATAACTCCGATCCCAGAATATATATAAACAAGAATATGTCCAAAGTACACGGATGCCCACTCGCACCTCATTTTCTATGTTCAATGGACCGTGAAATTGGGTAAAAAATCTAATTCGGCATTCAAATTAGAAAGATCATACCATAGGGAACATGTGTACTAAGTTTCAAGTTAATTGGACTTCAACTTCATCAAAAACTACCTGACCAAAAACGTTCACATGAAACTCGCACTTTCATTTTCTATGTTCAGTGGACCGTGAAATAGGGATCAAAAGAATAATTTGGCTGTGAAATAAGAAATATCATATGATAAACAACATTTGTACTATGTTTTAAGTTGTTTGGACTTCAGCTTCATCAAAAACTACCTTGACCACAAACTTTAACCTGAAACGGAACAGACGGACGGACGAACATACAGACGAACGAACGGACAGACGGTCGCACAGACCATAAAAAAATGCCCCCTTCTATCGTAGGTGGGGCTTAAACACAAGATATTACAATATGTATGAGAATAAAAGTTGCTGATTTGAGATCCATTTTTTTTTCAGGCAAAATTTTTAACATGTAGAACTGTATATATAATAAATATACAAATAATGCAATTTGACAATAAACGTCAATATTTGTTAAAGTAGATTTTATAAAATAAAAATATACCTTTTAATATCGGCGAAATCTGTTCTTCATTGTCTTCTCTTTGATCTGTTCACAAGATTTTGAAACAGGTTTTTAACATATTTGTTTTGCATTGATTCTCTGATTAAATTCTATTTACTTTTACATTAAAAAATAAGAAAAGTATTGTTCAATAACTTCTTAATAACAATAATTCTTGTATACAATTCGTTGTATTGTCCTTATAATATTTTCACAGTGTATCTCAAGTGTACCAGACATTTCAGTTACGTTTAACCTTAGCAAGAAATGTCACCATTTGATATAACACATATTAGCCAGTATTTAGTTTACTAAACACCGGTGCACATTATTCCTTTCAGACAATTTTTGTTTGAGTATTAAGAAAGACAATGCTCATTGTAAAGTGATACACAGTTCAAACATAGGAAACTTTGAATCAGATGCTACTCTGAATAATATGCTAGTTGTATTTAAAGTTGTCTGTGAAACAGTTATTATGTTTATTTATGTCAAATTATCTTTAAATAACTACAGTATAATAATGAAACTATATCATTTAAAATGTATCCATTATCCCACATTCAAATAACAAGAACTCTAGTTATGCTAAAACAGCAACAGCCACAAAAACAATATTTCAAGCAAAAGAAAAAATAGTTACAAAGTATAACCAGTCCTATTTTTTACGTAGAATATAATCAAGACATACCGTTTTTATATTTCTCAATTCCTAGCTCGACTTTATTCTCTATTATTTGATTCATATTGATGAATCTACCTAAAATAAAAAAAAAAAGGATTAATCATATCAACGAGAGTTGTCAAATGATAAGTAAACGTTATCTTTGCATGGTATTTCAATTTTTTATTTTTTTTTACATCACTGGGTCGAAACCTCTGCTGGTGGACTATCATTCCCTAAGGGTATCATCAGCTCAGTAGTATTTTAGGTATTTTTGACATGTAGCTCTTTAACTTTTTCGGTACTTTTTATGTTTTTATGTTTGGCTTTGGGCGTTCCTGATGAAGGTAAATCCAGAAAAGCGCTTCGGACGCAAGAACTTATTAAAGATGTTGTTTAATTTTTTTTTATATGCACAGGTAAACACACTTATTTAAATATATACATACAACATGTGTATTGCTATAGTATCAATTATGACATTAGAATATCGTTATTGAGGATGTCGATGGTTAGGTCGGTCATATATATTTTTTAATTCATTATCTAAATCCTTTGTTTAGAAATTTTTACTAATAACTTTACACAAGTTTGCGTCATTAAAACCGGGGTTTTAAAAAATTAAGTAGACAAACTTACGTCAATCTTTCAAAAACGAAAAAAAAAAAAATTATCTTACCAAATACTACATCATAACCCCATTTCTATTTTCAAAATGTTATTTTATTAAATAATCGGTTATGTATTTGAGAATAAATTTAAACATTGCGGTACTAGCTCCGTCGAGCAACATTGACGCAAAAAGCATATGGCTACTCTTCTTGATCTTTTTCATTTATATAGGTCATAACGATTATACGCACTAAGTTTAAATATCAATCAGCGGATACCACGAGGTATCATAAGCTCGGTAATAAATATTGACTAAACATTCTTAAGAGCTTTATTACCGTTTTCCCAAAATAGAGAAGAAATAACATACGAAGAAACTTTGGAAATTTACCTGTTTGGTTTTCTAACTGATCTGAGTGTCACTGATTATTCTTATGTAGACGAAGCGCGTGTATGGAGTGCTATATTATAAGCCTGGTACTTATAATAACTATCAGCATATCGAAATAAACTATTGTATTGTTTATTTGTGTTTTTCTCTGTCCTGAATGTCTTGCATTTATTTTACTGTAATCCTGTCATGTGATGTTGTCATTTAAGTGTTATATTTAAGATTTTCATACAAGTTCGAAGTTTGACTAGCCACAAAACCAGGTTCAACCCACCACGTTTTCTTAAAATGTCCTGTACCAATTCAGGAATATGACAGTTGTTATCTTATAGTTGGTTTTGTGTGTGTTATATTGTCGTTTTTTGTTTTTTGTTGCACTCAAGTGTGTCTATTGTTTCGTTGTTTCCTCAGTTAAAGTTTGTAACCCGAATTGTTTTTTGTCAAACGATTAATGATTTTCTTTCAGTGGTATACTACCGTTGTCTTAATTTGTATACATGTCATCATAAATACATTTATGCATGATTATTTTTTAAACATGAAAAAGATTAAATTAACAGACAGTTTGACTTCAACTTTAAACTTACTGCAATGTTTAGCAACTTTAGACCACCATACCATGTTAATCGCCAAAAAAATTGTCACTGAAATATACAATATTTTTCTTGTCTGTTTAAAAATAAGTAACAAATTCTCCTCAAAATAGAACAATATTAAGGTTTAGCTTTTAACAAGTAGTGAACCACTTCTGTTTAACTTTGTAATTGCACAATCTTGATATTTATCAGGTTTACATCTATTGCATCTGGTGCAAGAAAATTGGTACCGTTAATTTTATTACTACCACTGGGTCGATGCCTTTGCTGGTGGACTATTAGTCCCCGAGGGTATCACCAGCCCAGTAGCCAGAACTTCGGTACTGGCATGAAAATACGGATTTTTTGTGTTATTAAAATTTGCTGTTACAAAATATTATAAATTATTATAAATTGAGGAATGTATCTCCCTCGTGCAAAGCTCTGATTCCTTTCACGGATTTGGCTATACTTTTTGGACCTTTTGGATTATAGCTCTTCATCTTTTATATAAGCTTTGGATTTCAAATATTTTAGCCACGACCATCACTGAAGAGAAATGTATTGTCGAAATGCGCACCTGGTGCAAGAAAATTGGTACCGTTAATTTTATTACGAAACAATTGAGTAATTTAGTAACTTTTGTAGTGTTACTTTGAAGTTTTGTAGCGCTTTTATATATATAAAAAAATACATTTATCTAATTTAAGAAATATGTTTTCTATTCTACATGTCACTCATTGCTAATCCAGATTAAAATTTATCTTAAGTTCTTTCTAGTTTGAACAGCTCCTCAATGTTTTGGTTTAACGATTTTTCTTCTACTGGAGAAAGTTGAATTCAATTTGTTGAAATACGCATCTGATAAAGATACTTATTTAAATCCAGAAAGAATAGAGTCAAGGTTTGCATATATGTTTTAAAACATTTAGAAGTGTAATATAAAAAAGTTTTTCGAGCGTTTAAGAACACCTGTTGTAATTTTAAGCTTAATCTAATGATGATATAAAGCACACAGTCAAAAATGAGATTAAAAGTTGCAACAAGAACAATTGTTTTTTGACAAAATTACCGAACTAAGAGGAAAATTCAAAGACATCTCGAATGTTGAAATATTACAAAACATGTCAAACGTCGATGATTATGATGGATTACTTACTTACTTCCAGTGGAGACTCACATGCATATTCAGGATAAACATATGTTAATGATGTATACTAATAGTTAGTAAGCTTTGTATTAGACCGACACATGTTTTTCTAATCTAGTTTGCAAGGTAAAAGTCAACAGAAAGACATGTCACCTACCTGGAGAATGTATTTTTTTAATCGATCAGTACGTTGTCTTACTACATAATACTGTGTGCCTAGCGGGGAAATCAGCAAACACCAATTTTTAAGAATCGACCGGGATTTGAACCTACGACCGTCCGCATTAGAAAAGAAAATTCTACCACAAGAACATTGGGATAGTTATATATCAAACGTCTAGCATAGGTCCAGACAAAGGTTGTTTTTAAAATAATGCGTCTGGTGATTTCTTCAAACGAGAATATAGAACATGTATACTGATAGTTTTAATACGTACACAGTATTCCTATACATAAACCTGTATTATCCCTTTCCAGCTGCGGCCAAGTATCTTAAATAAAAAAAAAAGATAATATGTTTTTTTTTCTAATTATCGACATACACCAATACCAGAATCATAGTCTCGTGAGATAGAACTGTCGATTAGCAACTACACAATTTGACGAGTTTCGACAAATCTATTCCATTGAATTTAAAATAAAAGATGCATCATTTATAGCTCAGTCTGCCTTATATCCTACATACGACAATTAATTGCCGATAACAGTCGGTTGAAAACTAGACTTTAGAGCACAACAGATGATTACAGCTGTCAGATGCATGCAGATAATAAATGTTCCATTTCTATGTAGCAAAATTTAAGCAGCTCCGGTATATATATATATATATCATAGTTGATTCGATATACCAGAGCTTGAAATTCAAATCCCGATTCCCGAATAAAGTGATGACGCTAACAACATGTACAAGAGAATTAAAACACACGCAACACAACGGGTACTTTATAGCTACATGTGGGTATCTATTTATCCTTTCGGATCATTTGATATCACCTTTATTTGTGGCTTCGTGTTGCTCAGTCCGTAGTTGTCTGTGCAAGATTTATCAGGCGGATTATCATTGATTTTTTTCTCATTGTAACCCTTTAAAAAAGAATAATTCTTACACTTTGGTCTTTGTCTGCCTCTTTAAAGTATGCTTCTCTTGCAATCGTACATTTGCAGTTAGGGTTTGTTTACCTTATTTAATCTCTATACATGTTTAGCATTTTCAGCATGTATAAATACAAATAGTACCTTGCACATGTTACAGTTGCAACAAAATTCATTGGGTAATGTCTACGTTTTATTTTGTCCAAAACATTTCAATGTAAGGCACGATTTTACAAAACAATCATTCTGTGTTTGTGAATGAATCAGCATATATTTATCTTAATATGATTTTTTTTAGACAGCTACTTTTGTATAGGTACTTTTTCTGTACTAAATATGTAGTACTGGACATTTACTTTTGATTTTTCGTACTATTTTGTTACTTTAAAATTATTGTAATATTTAGGTACCTGTATTTTACAGTACTTGATTTGTACTTTAAATTTTGGTACAGAAATAATACCAACAGTGATCACAATATTCTATGTCTGAAAATCGTAACTTTAAGAGATATGAAATAGACAAACTTTCTTTTTTATATTTCAAAAGGCTGAAAATGTAACGGTGTAACCAAAGATCTGTAGTACTTAAATTTCAAGTACAAATCAAGTACTGTAAAATAAAGTTACATAAATATTACAATTATTTAAAAATAACAAAATAGTACTGAATATTAAAAGTAGATTTCTAGTACGACGTATTTTTGGTACAGAAATATTAGTAGTACCTATTCAAAAGTAGCTGTGAATGCATTTGTATCAAGTACATTTTCGTTCGATCTTTAGGATTTGTTTAATTTAGGTTTCATAGATACATGTTAACTTAACATTTTATTTTTGATAAGTGTTTATACCCTTTGAAGCCATGTTACATATTCCCCTGTTTTTAAGAGCATAACCCTTAAAACAACTTTACACACATTTTGAAAGTGTTATTCTTCAAACGGCTTGTATTCATATTGTTCCAGTATTTTATTTACTTAATTACGAAAGATATCAGAGGGACAATCAATAAAAAAATCGAAAATAAACTGACAACGCCTGGCTAAAAATGAAAGTAGACAAACAGACAAGCAATAGAATACATAATACAACATAGAAAACTAAAAAACAGTATGCTATCTCTCCCGTTTGTGGTTTGTGTTGCTCAGTCCTCAGGTTTGCATGTATTTATTATGTAGACTTTTGTTTATCTAGTGGTGGTTTTCGTTTGTTTGCAATGACATAGCCGGCTCGCTTTCAAAATTATTTCCACTATTTATGTTGTTTATTTTTATCTTGCCCTCCTCTGTTATAAATAAGATACTCAAGGTAATTTGTTATCAATTTTTCTTCTATGTTCCATTGAAAGAATTGACAACCAAAACGGTTGAAAAATAAAAACAAGAATGGATGCACAATAATTTATGTTCTATAAGAAGATTAATACAAAAGATTAAACTTTTTGTTATATCTCTAAATAGTTTACAGTAATTTCAATTAACATGGCTATATTTGTAAACGTTAAATAAAGAAATTATAGCGATTTCGTATAAGTCATGATATATTTATTACGGAAAGACAAGTACACAGATATACGTAATGTATTATAACAAAAAAGGTTGTTCTAGAATGTATGTCTTCAGTAATTTGGTTAGGATAACATAATGTACGTGTGTGTTTATGTGTGCTGTTTTTCTTTTTCTGCTACATGTAGTTCGGCTAATGCAAACAATATGGTATGTACGCTATATGTGACTATTATTCTCGTTATTCTAGTATCAATAAACTCATCATAGATACCAGGACTAAATTTAGTATACGCCAGACGCACGTATCGTTTACAAAAGACTCATCAGTGACGCTCGAAACCAAAAAAAATTAAAAAGGCCAAATAAAGTACGAAGTTGAAGAGCATTGAGGACCAAAATTCCTAAAAGTTTTGCCAAATACAGCTAAGGTAATATATGCCTGTGGTAGAAAAGCCTTAGTATTTCAAAAAAATCAAAAATTTGTAAACAGTAAATTTATAAATATAACCATATCAATGACAATTCATGTCAGCACAAAAAGTGCTGACTACTGGGCTTGTGATACCCTCAAGAAGACTGAATTATCAGCGACATAACAATTAAAAACCCGCTTTATACCGCTGTTAAATCGATTAAACGGAAACAAACACAGATTGAAATCACAGGAAACGCAATAACTATTAAGGCCAAACACTGAACTGCAACAAAAACAAACGCCAACATACATATACATTTTTCATTATCATCTGTCATATTCTTTCAAAACAAAAGTTGGACTGAACCTTGCTTTATGGCTAGCCCAAAACTCATGCTTATAAAGCAATGCTAAAAATACCGCTAACTAGACCGGAATAGAGTACACACACAAAAATGTATGAACGCTTAGGACAGAGAAATACATATTGAATGATTAATATAAAAGTATATTATTTTATAAAAACCGTAAACTTACAACGGACAACTCTCATACAATTTTCAAAGTTAACTAGAACACCAAAAACGAAAGTTAAACTGCGCTTTACACCAATGCATCAACTCTACAAAACGTTACATATTTTTGTGACGTTGTATGGATATCCAAGAGTACTCGAGGAATACCAAATTGATACTTTACTTATTTATTGCTGTTTTAATGTTGACTAAATATACTGACAAAAAATACACGTATGAAATGTAACGATAAACCATAATTCAAACCACTACAAAAGACAAGACATAACACAATAACTTATCAGACTTTAAAGAGAAAAAAACAAAATTAAGTGTTGGATGTATAAATACCGAGACAAGTAGTGCAGCAATTCGAATTTATGATAATTTTCATAGTCTTGTCTTTCATTTTGCTAAATAGCTTTGTCTATATGCCTTTTGGTGTTACTTCGAATCATATAGCATTTTACCGTAGACAAATAAGTCATATTAATGAATAGGTCACGTTCGGTACTACGACAACCAGACGACGTAGATGGTAGACTAAAATCTAAGACGTGGTAAAATTTACGTTAGTTAGTTTAAACACGGTAACATCGGATATATCACCAATTCTTGACGGTATTCATACAATAACGGAATGTCTTTTTTGATCTTTTCTTCTAAGAACTATTTTTGAGCAGTTTGTGGGTAGGTAGCATACTCCTGTATATTAAGTCAGTATAGTTTCAATATGCATACACTCTGAATTTGACTTACCTGAAAATGAAACTTTATGATTTGGATGTTCAATCTTTGGGGAATTGCCTGGTAGTCTATTGATTAACAAAATGATAAAGTATTCATATTTTATTTTTAACATGATATATTAAGATATGCGAGGATACAAAGTGGAAACTTTACATGTATATTCAACTTTATATCTTTTTGATAAATAACAGTAAGAAACCCATGATTGAACAAAGATGGCAATGGCTAAATAGTTTGTCTTTTTGTCTGTTTCAAATGACGAACAAGTCTTTGCAGTAACGGAATAAAATATGTTTTATATATTTGTAACTATGTTGATTAATTGAATTGAACTATTGCATTTTTTCGCCTGTCCCATGTAAGGAGCCTCTAGTCTTTGTTAGTCTTGTATCATTTTTTAAATTTTAGTTTCTTGTGTACAATTTAGAGTTTAGTATGGCGTTCATTATCACTGAACTAGTATATATATCTTTGTTTAGGTGCCAGATGAAGGACGCCTCCGGTTGCGGGAATTTCACGCTGCATTAAAGACCTGTTCCATTCTCAATTTTATAACCAGTATATTCTAAGTGAACTCTGATTGTATTGTCTAACAGTCAGGGGCATTACTTAAACAAGTAACTTTGAAAATTACCTATATAAGTAAAGTTGAAAACGAGGCTATTTTAAAAATTACTTATTTAAGTAACTTTTCTAAATATTATTTTTATAGGTGACCAATTTTACAAATTGTACTAGTTTTAACAATGTTTTACAGTCATCTGGTTATTTTCCCAGGAAATATAAAATCTAATCCTTCTGAAACACTAATTGCTTTTCTGACGCACTTATCTTTGATATCGACGCTTCCTGGTCAAAAGTTGGTATCTTGGGACTATTAAAATATCATTTTCCTTAAAAATCTTGAAGGTAGATAGATATAAATAGATAGAAACTGATGAATTAATTAAGACTTGAAGTTATTTATAATTTGTAACCCAAAACAATTACATATGTTCCTTAAATAAGTGTAATTCTTTTAAAGATGTACAAATTAACTTATTCAAGTAACATTTTTGTCATTATTTTAAAAGTAACCCTTTATGTCTATTCTCCTCTCAAATCTTACAAATTCCTAAATTTATGATACAAAAATTCATGAAAACTACATTTTGTCCCTGCTTCTATTGAAATTAAAAATAACTCTATTGAGTAATTTGATATTTTTTAAAAACAAAAATTACCTATATAAGTAACTAAAAAATGTTACTTGTTTAAGTTACGCCCCTGACTGTCTAATATCTATGATTGTTTATATTGACAACTAGTTTGTAGATATGGTGCAAACAAGGATAGATTGAAACACATTATCTAGGTAAAAACTATCTAACTATAAATTTTGTTTTACTTCATGAACATGATAAAGAAACTAAGGTTTCAGCATCCTCATGAAATGTTGACCTTCGATGAATTAGACTTTTTTTGTGTAGGTCTCGGTTCTTATACATCCTTCTAAATTCTAGCGTTTCTGATGAAGGCAAATTCATTATGAGCAGAATAGACAATGAAAAATATTCCCGTAATTATTGTTAAAATATGAAGAACATACACTAGTAACCACAACTGCCCGAACATTCAGATTTACATTATGTGCTTTGTTAGTTTTCTTGTTGAATTTTATAGGTCTATTGGGTTTAAGCACATTTCAAAATCATTTGTATAGTCTTGTCTTATGTCTTTTTGTAATATCACTGTCAGAGGTTTGCGGATTGTTAGGCGTCCACAATCATTTTAAAGTCCAGCACATTCAGAAACCTGTCATTGAGCATACTGATGGTGTGTCGTTTATCTGCGTTCAATTTTCTTTCACTGTTTTGAAATTTGTTCCTTAGTTATTCTATTGTACTACTATCAGGCTCAATATGAGGAATAGGCGTTCGCTAATTGTAACATGTTCAATTGTATATATATCGTAATTAAAACTGCAATGTTAAATTCACGTAGTACCACTTTGAAAATTTACATATGCGGAAACTATTCAATAATCTGTTTACCTCTTATTCCAAATAAAAGGACAGCTATAACCATCAATTAAATGATCTGTTTCGACACAATCGTAATCTGGATAATGTAATGTATATTACTTATTTTAAATGTACGTACTTGTACAGATACATGCATACAATCTGTTTGTAGAAATACCACCTAAACCCAAAAATGAGAAACATGTGATGAATGATTTTAAGATGTTCCTTTTATTGATGGTAAACACAAGGAAACATTTTTGTGTTTTATTATTTCTTTTTGGATAGTTATTATGACTAAATAACCTTCTTACGACTTTAAAGTCTGCATGAGTCCTCATTGGTATGTTTTGTCCTCGATTCCATTTGCCTTTTTATCTGTTTGGATAACAAAATCCTTTGGCTATTCGATTGATGTTATGTGCCATCAATTTGTCAAAGTGATATATCAAGTCCCTTTGTTTGCCAAATGCGTTTGAAAATTAACAAGGGAATTAAAATCATGATGAAGAAAATATAGCACTATTGATTACAGTACAAACCTGTATTTTCTGACGTCAGACACTCAAATCAATGAATGTGTTCGTAGATAGTAGATGTTTTTGTGTTCTGTTAAATTGTTCCTTTTAAAATTGTTATACGATGATGACTGATGTACCCATATTTCGACTATTTTATTTATTGTGTCTGTTCATTTAACGCATCAATGTAAATATAACGGAATTTGATGAGACTGTCAATGAAGTGACAGGGTTAGCCCTATAGAACCAGGTTTAATCCGCCATTTTCTACATTTGAACATGCCTGTACCAAGTCAGGAATATGACAGTTCTTTTCCATTCGTTTTTGATACGTTTTTGTTTTTGTTTTTTGATTTTGCCATGTGATTATGGACTTTGCGAATTGATTTTCCTCTAAGTTCAGTATTTTTGTGATTTTTTGTAGATTGGATTCATTAACACTGCATACCAGGTGTTAGAATTTCTTTCTCCGTACAATGCTTTTTGAAGCAGGAACAGTCCTCTTGCGACGGGACACAAAAGCAAATATTGGCTGGTTTTGTGACAAAAGCATATCCGCCAGTATAATCACAACGGCAAGTTCTGTCTGATATCGTAGTGCCGTTCTTCAAATTAACCTGACCCTCTTCATTACAAACTGACTTTTCAAAAACACATCTACTGTTTCCATCTGTTTTGAATTTAAAAGGCTGAAACCTTTCTAAATCACACGGCTTTCCGTTGATGTTACCACTGACAACATACTTGTAACCTGAAATATGAATACACCGTTTAATATCTGATTTACACAAATACACATTCACACATATTAATCACAACCAATTTTATTTGCAATTGTGTTAATCTATAAAAATGATTATTAGCAGGTATATACTAAATGTACTAATGTTGCTAGTGTCTGATAGCAATGATAATTAATTCTGGCAATGAAATTGTAGATATGGTCAGACCCCGTTTACAAAACCCATTGGCCGTTGGATGGCATTTCCTGAATAATAGGTTTACTGAGGAGAGTTTGTGTTACTCTTGCTTACTTGAACCATGGAAACGTTAATTCATTTTGATCGCTATCGTACTTTCATTGCCGTTTTCGTGGAGTATGTGTGCTAGTGAACCTATGCAATATATTAAAACCTGTATAAACCGGTCGGCTAGGGTACTAGGAAAAAGGGCCGATTTGGACAGGGAGCCGGTTAATTCAGGTTTCCGTTTTTCACCGACAGTTAATGACTTGTGACGTCCGATATATTGCATGTACACGTTCTGTCTGATTGTAAATAGTAAACTGATAAAAACAACCGTAATAAAGTAATAACTTCGCACGATCGTTGTTTTGAATCTTTTTATTTATTGGCTATAGAAATATAAAAAACAAGTTGTTCCTCGAATAAAAAAAAGAAAAAAAGACCTTCGTTTACATATCTCTCAAATGACAAATAGACCTCGGTAGCATCAATTCCAGTCTGGTAGTTTTATTGCAGTTTCATTTTGTGTTCATTGTATTAATCTTAGCGTTGTTTGAGAGTTTCGTTTTACCTCAAACGTTCATATCTGACGTTTGTATAGCTAATTGAAAAACCCAAAACTATCCAACGAAATTTCATTACCATCGAATCAAAATTATACAATCTACGATGCCCATGGATTGTAGTCACCCGAGTGTTCTTCTTTATCAAGGTCATTGGGGCCAGGTCATTGGTTGTGGGGTTCACAACAGGGAATCGGGAGTTCGAAAAACATGCTGCAAATTTCTTACTCTGCGATTCGAAAGAAATGTATCCTAGTTAAAACGTAAATTATATCCGAGATATATTCGTCGTGTCTTTAAGTTCAATTGACTCTTTTGTAGTGTTTCATGAGAAAAAATCACTAAAGTAACATGTTTAAGTTCAGGGTTAACACCTGGCGAATTGATAATCCTGACAAGCCATCTTGTATAAACAAATATGTTTTGATTACATATCGATCAACACCGTTTTTATTTGAAATCAATTAGACAAACCGGTTTTGACAAGTTATTATTCGTGTATAAAAGAGTATTGGGACTGCATTATTAGACCGAAATTCGGAATGCACAGGGTCCGGTTTAAAAAGGATATTTCGACAAAGAATTTGAAGGGAAAATATTGAGACTTAAATTTAATTTTTGGCACAAATGGACAGGAATCTGGTGTGTTCAGGGTCCAGTTTACTCAGGTGCGACTGTATATATATTGGATAAGAAAATTCCATATAAGGCTCCTTATCTTGTCATCTTTTCTCCGAATGTGGCTTACCGAAATAGACTTATCACAGGATATGTACTTACATAAACAACACGACTTTTGTCTTTCATATATAACATTGGAAATCTTTGTAAACATTTTACCTGTTGGGGTTACTACGGGAAATGTTATTGCAAATAGTAACCACAGTCGTACACATGATCTGTTATTTTATAAGTTATAAAGTAAACATATAACTGTCCTTTCTTAGATTTAGATATTTCGGTTTTAAACGGGAAACTCCACACTAAAATTTACGACAAAAGAGACGATTTTTCGTTCCCTATTGTTAATTTTCCTTTTAGATGGTGATGTTCCTTTGGCACCATCTTACGGTGTTTATATTTCACAACTTGTTCGCTATGCCCGTGTCTGTTGTGACGTTTTTGATTTAAACGAACGCAACCTATGTATTACTGGTAAATAATTAAACCAGGGATATCGTTACCATAAATTACTTAAAACCTTTACTAAATTTGTCCATAAAGATTTGGTATTGAAGTTTGGTTGTACCTTATTGTACTTATTTCAAACGGGATAGCACATCCTCATTTTTACGGAAATGTTGTTAACCGTGCCCGGAAATTTAGAAATAATCCATATAAACTTTTACTCATTCAAATAAACTTATTCTAAAAGGTTACCTTTTCAACACTGTAATAAGATCATTGAATATTGTTTTTATTGGTATAAAGATTGATTTTGTTATCAGTAAATTAAAAGCTAACTAAATATTACTAGTATGTTATATACATATACATATTCATGGATCTACAATCTGTCGATACCTGTAACTTAGCATTGCACAAGGTCATGTCTTTCTCTGGCTGTTTATGACGTCTTTAGACTAAATCCATTGGATGTTGGATGTGTACGGATTGATAGTTTAGTCTTAGATGCATGATTTTTTTATTAGTTGTTAGTGGCTTTGAACTAGCTGTCAGATAACTGCGAGTACTCTCAGATCTGTTCATTGTGTCTTTTTGTGTCGGGATGTATAAGTACCCGGCCACGTTCACTTGTATTTTTGTCTATCTGTTGAGTTAAGCCTTTTTCAACTGATTCTTATAATTCGTTCTTATGTTGTACTGTTATACCACTGTCCCAGGTTAGGGGGAGGATTGGGATATCGCTAACATGTTTAACCCCGCCACATTATTTATGTTTGTGCCTGTCCCAAGTCAGGAGCCTGTAAATTCAGTGGTTGTCGTTAGTTTATGTGTTACATATTTGTTTTTCGTTCATTTTTTTTACATAAATAAGGCCACTAGTTTTCTCGTTTGAATTGTTTTACATTGTCTTATCGGGGCCTTTTTATAGCTGACTATGGACTTTGCTCATTGTTGAAGGCCGTACGGTGACCTATAGTTATTAATGTCAGTGTCGTTTTGGTCTTTTGTGAATAGTTGTCTCATTGGCAATTATACCACATCTTCTTTTTTATATAACACGTTTCATTATGTTATATCATCGTATGTGCATAATTGCGTTACACATGATGTTTGAAATATGACCAATGTGCCAATATATGTGGTTATTAGACAAACATGGTTGGAATGTTATAAACATATTTATTTAAGGTATTGGTCATATGACGTTGTAACGGTCAAGTGATTGTTTACTATACACACGTGCGTGTGTTTATATCTAGCACATGGTGTGTGTTTATGTTTGATTGGATGGCATATGCCGGTTTTACGGGTATATGCCCTCATGATTTTCGTGAAAAGCATGATTAAGTAATACTTAAGGGGTTAGTTTGAGAAAATAAAGTTATTCGAAGTTCAACTATAGTTCGACGTAGCAGCATTCGTTATTATGTTTACCCACCCACCCATCTTTTTATGAGATGGTTAACGTTAATGGGAGTATATACATATATTTTTCCTCTTTTGTAGATAGTTTTTGATTGTGTTACTGTATATTATTGTGCAATTGTATGATTGGATTGGTTCTGTGCCTGAATTTATAGTGAAGGACTTTAGATTGAGAATCATATTGAATGTAACATTAATATTAAAGGCTGCTACAGCTGTAGACACACTTATCCTATGTATGTGTTGTTTTATTTATTAAATAATTCATATTCGTTTGAGCTGGTGAATTAGAATATAAGCATGCACAATTTACTACCCACTGTAATAAAGAATTCCCTGCCGCTTTTCTTAATAGTTTATTTTTTATTGTTGCCTTGTTAAAAATTAAAGAATTTAATATGCCATTCTATGGTCTGAATGGAACCCGTTAGGTGAAACACCAAAAGGTAAGTAACATATGTTGAATCGTCTAGGAAAGGGTGGAAAATGTATCAATACAAATTTTAGCCGACGGATCTTGTAGTTTCGACATTATACAAAAAGTTATCAAACTTTTTATCAAAACACCCTTACAATACCATACTTAAAGCGAGTTTTATTTTCATTACTCGATAACAGTATTACGAGGAATAAATACCTGGCTGGTGGAAGTCTTGTTTGTTTCTGCAGAAATCAGTATATTTTAAAGAATTTTCATTAAATAAACAATAATACCACGGTTCTATTGCATTGCATCTTCCCCTGGCCATGAATTGCCATTGCGACGGAACTGGACACTGCAGCTCACTAGCAATGTGTATGATCACTAACAGTTGTAGTATCTAAAATGAAGTTAAGGTTTGGTACCATTAAAACGTTTAATCCCGCTGCAACTATTTCCTAAGTCAGGAATCTGGGGTACAGTCGTTTGTTAATGTAATTGATACGTGTTCTCGTTTTGGTTTTTTATATAGATTAGACAGTTGGTTTTCCCGTTTGAATGGTTTTTCACCAATAATTTTTGGGCCCTTTATAGCTTGTTGTTCAGTGTGAGCAAAGGCTCCGTGTTGAAGGCCGTACATTGACCTATAATGGTTTACTTTTATAAATTGGATGGAGAGTTGTCTCATTGGCACTCACACCACATCGTCTTTTATCTCATAAAGCCTACTACATATGTATATAAATACTCAAATGGATCTGTACCATTGCAATTGCTATAATATCCAGTATAGATATGACAATTGGTTGAATTTGATAGTTAAATTACCATCCTGGCTTTGAATTATTATAACGATTTATTTACAATTTATCCATCAATATTTTTCCATTATGGAATAAAGAGGTAATGTGTAAAGCAATATTTTAATTTTTTGTTTGTTTTCAACCTTTGAGAGTGATCAACTCTTATATATAAAACAAATTAAAAAAGATGCATTTTGAATGGTTTAAAGATTGATGTGTAATGCCACTTCCAATTCTCCTGTACTTTTTTGCGGCAGTCAGTTTTAATGGTGTCTAAAGCTCGAGTGCCCGGGAATGATAAACGACTTGTTGTAGGAAAACTGACAATCTTAGTCAATTGATATTGGAGTAGAGTTCAACTGCCTCGTGCGGGATTTTTCAATATCGACTTGATTGTGATACATAATACTTAGATTACTTAGCCACCGAGTCCCATTGCAATTTGATTGTTTGTTCACTATACAATGCTTAAATTAAGGGAACTATGAATGTTGTTTTTCCTTTTCTAATTTTTCTCGTAAATAATTTACTCTAAAATTTTGGTTTGGTTATGTGTTAGAGGTTATAAAACCCTGTTCCTATTGCTTTATAATTGTAAGCACTATTTTAGTAGTGGCTCTGAAACAAGCATACTTTTGATCGGCCATGAAAAACATGTTTATGATTTTTTAGGGAAGTTCATTGTATAAAGAACATATATATATATTGAGTAGAAAGGTTACACTTTATAAATACAGCTGTTAACATACCAAGCCTTTGTCAGGGATCATATTCATAGATGTTTTGTTTGTTTACGTAAGGGTGACCAGATATAATCTTCATGTTTCATTGCATATATACAACTTGGGAATGATACCAGTATAAAGAAAGGAATATGGCGACAGCTTTGAATTATATGGTCGACACAACGTGAAGGTAGGGATAATACAGTATTTAACAATAAGCATAAACTCGTAGAAGTTCGGGGCGTATACTTGTTGAAAATACGTCGCACAGCCTATATTTTGACCTTTGAAAAAATAGAAGTGTATATGAGCTTTTCATTCTAGGGGATCATTTTTTGGAAACTTCATAAAGAAAGAAGTACACTTTTAGCCGTATAAGGACTTATTATTATAGCACCATTTACCCTGCGTTGATATAAAGCAAACAATAGTTCCGTAAAGTAAAAAAAAAACATGTTAAGACCAAGATAAAAAGCTGCATAACCACATCACACTTCGTGTTGGTGGTGAAGTCCATGTACAATTTGTGTACTAGTAATGTAAATATACTGTTTTTCTTTATCATATAGTTTCTTAAATAGTTTAAGGTAATGTGGCAAGAGTACCCGTGGCAGTTATATATTTTGATAATACATTGTTCATCATGTGTTAAGTCATTTGTTTAATTAAAAGAGTATCAGTGTACTCTGTGTGACAGAAATAAATAACATGGTATCTTGTTTTTGATTGACAAATAGGAACAACTATATCATATGTAAATATGCATGATGTGTGTAGGTTAAATAATTTTCCAATTAACTTATTAATTTTAAATAAATAAAATTCGATTGATGCATTACATATAATACAAACTTCTCGTCTAATATATACTGACAGAAACTCACTTTACACATTGTTAAAAGCAAAGTATTCCTATAGACTTACCAAAACTGATAGTGGAAAGGATTTTGTCATTCTAACTCTTCTTAAAACATTAACAACCTGTAAGATTTGGATACAAAATATCACAGAAGAACTATAGATGAAACCATTATGAATAACAATCGGTTAATCAAAATCCTAGAAGCTTTTTTCAATGAATGTTTTGTTACTCGCGACGACTCAATTCAAAAGTCTTTTGCCAACAAAGTCTTATAGCATGATTATTAATACAAGTCGGGCAGGGAAGAACAAACACAGAAACTTTAAACGAAGGAAGATATTCATGTAATTTTTTCGAACCTTTTGATTTTATTTGCAATGATTTGCTGTTGAAAAAAATATAACAAAAACATCATAATTACTTGTTGGATATGAATGGTTTGTTTATATCTATTCTAACTCAGTATCTCTGTATCTCTAGTGTTTGAAACTGTTTCATTAAGTAAAATTGCAAACACAAAATATAAACTATGTTCTTATTTAACTTTTCTTAAATTTTAAAGTCTTTTCATTACTTTATTTGATATAGTGCTCTATTGTGACAGTAAATTAACTTAACAGTTTATGCATTCATAGTTCATAGTTACATCTTCGCTAGCCAAGGGTTACGATCCACTTCCCAATTGTTCCCTCTTCTCAACCCCTTGGCGGATTAAGATAAAAGTTAGGAGATGCAAAGTAACGATTTTCATTGGTTGCAGTTGAAACTTGCTGCATCCAACCAAAAAGAGCACAAAACATGAGCATGTGTAAATGAAGAACGTGTATGAAAACAATTGCCACATGCTTATTGTGCAACAAGTCTTTACATTTCTAAAAATACGACTACATGTATATTAAGTGACAATTTTAATGTTTTTAATCAAGTTCCTTGCACAAATGCATGAATGGCAACGTATATTTTCGATTCCTGATTTGTGAAGTGTGTAGAATCTAGACGCTTTTTACCTCCAAATTGAAGAGTTTGAGTGCTACTACTGGTCAAGAATAATGTATTCGGAATGTGCGTGACTTTAATCTACCGAATACTGGCTTAATCTGCCAAGGGTGGAGCGGAGGGAAGTGGATCGTAATCCTTGGCTAGCGAAGATGATGTACATATGACTTGTTCTTAAAATTATAAATCAAAGGCACTTTCGTTTTACATATTAACAGGTCGGTACTTGTTATTTTATGATTCCTCGACTTTTTAAAGTTTCCCCTCTAAAATATATTTAACTGATGTTTACATTACCTGACAATATTGAACGACTCAATCATACGTGATGTTATTATGATGTCTCCATATTTCAACCTATTCTTAACGTTTTCCTTTTAAATTTTATGTGTAAATTTAACTGACAATATTAAAATGTTACTCTTACGTGCCGAAAATAGGACGCGTTCATATCACATGTACATTGTACATTTTTGTAAGACATCTTCTTATTTCGACAATTTTAGCCAAAACATGATTTGCGTTAAAACATTTTGACACACAACACTGTTTTTGTGTACAATTACTATTTTGAGTTGAAAATAAAATACATGCACAAAATAAAAAATACATGAACAAGAGATAAAGAGTAATAACGTTTATGGTTATTCAAAATCCTTAACAATATGTCCAAATTTGGTTCTACCAAACATTCTGCAAAGTGACAAATTGCACCATTTTCCTTTGTTTAAATATTTAGGAATATACCCGAGATTTTTTAAGCCGTCATTTAATACAACTCTAGCATCACAATCATGACAATTTGATAAATCATTTAAAACAAACAACATGAGCAATATGAAGCCCTGACAAAAAAAAAATTTCAAAAAAAAGGTGGAGAACTCTACACTTTCAGAGAAGATTAAAAAAATCAACTCAATTTGAATATATCACGGTAAACTTATGATAACAGTTTTATTATTGTATTGGACATTTATGTATACATGTTTTATTATAATTTTTACACCTTATAATATCTAAATATTTGAAGCCATTTGCATTTCACACTAACACTCGTTGACAACTTAAGGGCATTGCACAGTTGGAACTGTCAAACGTTAGAATTTGTGGAGGGCGTAACAACCTCGGTATACGTAACTCAATAAAAGATATGAATGTTTACGTTTACAAGACGTACTATTTGAATTATTATGTTTATTGTGAAAAGATCTTAAAGATATGCATGTGAATGCCTTCCATTTGAAATACAATATATTGATTATAATGTTATATCAAGACTTACCTGCTACAAACGCCCAACATTTTTCATTACATTTCTCAAATGAAATTTGATATCCCGTTAATTTAAACTTTGAATAAATCGATCGTTGAAATAAAAGTATATGAAATATATACTTTTATTTTCTATGTGTATTAAATTATACAGTCTACTGATTCAAGTCTATATAATACTTTGAACAAATAAACAGGTATTCTAAATATAAACCATATTCAATTTGAATGTATATTTGATCTACACTTTTGAATTCGTACGTTTAATTTGATTTTTACCAACAGTTTATCTTATGATCTATTAGATAATTTCACCCAAATACTTATTATGTTTGAGAGTCTTAAAAAATGACAACCTTACGACATATCCAATCGTTGGATTACAAGTGCAGGTTTTACATGACTGAAAACATAGGCGGCGTTGTTTCGATATTTTTATAGTAGAGTTAGCATACCGGCTAGGAAGGAACAGAAATTCGCTCTTGCAAATTTGCAGATTTGACATGTTGATATTAAGGGAAATGATGAATATAATAAAAAAAAATAGTGTTTTCAGCCGTGTCATGTCTTCACTGGTGATCCAAATGGATCAATTTGTCGTGCAGTTGTCACTTGTTTCGATGTTCTTATCAACTGCGGGTATTTTATGATCAACATCAATATTCGTCCTAAATGTCCACCTTTTACAAAAAATCTTGCAAACAAAAACTGGTGTAACCGAAGTGCTAATTTGGAATTACATATAGCGTCATCATAATATCTCCAACTTTTAAACTTGACAGCCGAAAATATAAATACTTCAAGTCTTGATAAGCTATATGAAGATTATAGATAATGTAGAAAACGAATGAGCCAATTGTCAACTCTAGAGGTTAATGGTCATCACATTTACATAATGTTTGGAGCGATTTGGACTTTCCTTCATTTGCATTTCGAACTGAAAAGTATGGCGCACAATACGATTAAAAAGAATATATAGAAAATAATTGCCTGCAAATTGTTAGTGATTTATCAAGCGTGTTAGTATATCAAATTAATAAATGCCTGTTATATATAACTTTTGGAATTGTTTATATATTGAAGAAGAGTAAAGAGAAGGGACATCTGAAGATGCACGTTAAAAACATAAATATAACGGAAAATATGAATACTAAGTGATTTCGAATGAAACAGGCCAGTTTGTGAAATGTCAATGAGGAAAAGTTTTGGTAGGTACATGTTTGTCAAGTACATAATTACACAGTTCAATTACAAAAGATCTTAATACTAGTAGTTATCTATAATGCGCTGTTACGTTAAATTATGCAAAACCAATCAAATGAACTTAATCAATGTTACTGAATGGTTGATATCGAATCGGTTAACATATTGTAACTATAATCAACAGCCAAACTAAGCCAGAAGTTTTGAAGAAAAAGGAAAAACACCGATCTAGCATACAGATACAAAAACCTAACGCTTGATGAAGCAACACAATTGATTTATAATTTCATGGTTCAATTTGGTTTATCTCAATCGACCTTTGAACAGAAGTATACTAATATTGCCTTCATTTATACAGATTATTTATTATCATATACACTCCTGTCTGTAGTGGGAAAAAATGGAGAGAAAAAATATGATAATAATAAAAAATAATGAAATGAGATAAACACAGCATTTTCAGGAGACGGTGAAAGATTTATTTACTTAAATTGTAACAGATTTTTTAGGATACTATTGAATTTTTCATTCATGATGTCTTAACATGACATTTTCACAATGTAAGTATAGTGCATTGATAACTAGGCATATTGCGCTGTTTGTGCATTATCAGGCTTCCGATATCAGATCTATACCTTCAGCAATTTTTATGGATAAGAGTTGTCTGTTGGATTTTTTTGTAGAATTCATACTGGATCAATGACTGCGCAATCTGAGACAGCAAAAAAAGGCACAAGAACATATACAATGTTCTAAGTTGTCTAACTTCGTTTATTGTTTTAATAGGTGTTCCTCATTCCTTCTGTCATACGTAAAATCTCCTATAAAATAAGTGATACATGTAAACCTTTTTAAATTATTAGAAGGTTCATTCTTTGGTACATTCGATACATTTATAAGTTAAAGAACTTGGGATAATTTCATCAAAAGGAAATCGAGCAATATAAATCGGAGAGTAAGAATCCTAAATTGTGTATGTTGTGTCAATACATTTTTGATAATCAATTATATATCATCAAATAGTTTAAGGACATTAAACATTAAAACAGGAAACCAAAATGTACTAATTAATGTTTTACAACTCGATTATGGTCTGTGTTTATTGTGTGTAATTATACAAGACTACATGTAAAGAATGCTAATGGCAGTTGCAACTTTTGCGTTTGTGTTTACTATGTTTCTTGTATGCGATGCAAACATATGTTTTCATGGTGTTGATCAAAGGTAAGGATTTTATAGTACACGAATATTCATAATTTATGTGTTCGCATTGCTCGATTTATAGGTTTTATAGAACAGCTTAAAAGATCCTTTTTTTTTAAATGTTTTCCCTAATAAAAATATCTAGAATCTTCTGTATCAAAATCTGCTATTACCCATCATGATAATGTAGATATGGTAGAGATAAAATGTTAAAAAAAATTAAAAACAAACATATAGTCCCTCTCGTTTGACTAAGTAAAACGTGTGAATACTAACATGACTAATGCAATCTCATATCTGATATCATTTATAGTTTGAAAGAAGGTTCGGTCTATGATAAACAGTATTTCTGTTGTGATCACTTTGAACAGAATGGCACGTCATGTGTTGGTAAGTTAATGTATTTGATAACTCTTAAATACCTATTCTTTTCGTTGACTTAAACACTTGTGCAATCTAGATTTTTATCCAATTATTAACTCATATATATGCGTGGATAACCAATCTTCTTAAATAAATGATTTGTTTTTGTTATGGTTTATATTCAAAGGTATTGAAATGTATTTAGTAATGTTTAGGGTTTCCAGATGATCATACATGTTGTAAACAGATAAGAAATGTTGTTTACAATACTATGCATGTGCAATTCGTTGAAGTTAGCAAAGACTTGCACCAACAGTTAAATCTCAATCAGTTGTATCAGTTTTATGAATACATACACGATACATGGCTTATAAATTGATACCACGTGCGCTAAAAAAACAAATGAGATAAAAATATAAATCCAAAAGGTGTTACCAATCTAGCGAGGATATTTCGGTCTAAGGATATATAAACTGGTTTTTTTTCTAATCATTTTTAATAACAAGCAGCTGTTTTGTTATAGGAATGACCACACGAGTGATATTCTTTGTTTAAACAGGTTTGAAAACCTCTTTTCCATGAAAAGTGTGCCAAGTATAAAAAGAACAGTTCTATTAAATGACAAAAAAGTCTATTTTATTTCCTGTCATCAAAGGACATGATGCCGGAAATAATACAGAATCACATGAAAGTGATATAAAATATATGTCAAAAAATTCCTTTACACTTTATTAACCATTGATCATAATTATATTAATAAAACATTACTTGTTGATATATTTTAGAATGTGATAAGGGTTACACATCAACAAAAGGTGAGCCATGTATGCCATGCTCTGGAAAAAAATATGGATATCGGTGCGCTGATACGTGCCATTTCTGTGCGGCGTATCAAAGGTCTGGTAACAGTATCCAGAGAATATGAGCATCAACAAAACTGCATTTAATTTATGTTTAATTTCATAAGCTAAAACTTATAAATCTTAATTAGAGTAAAGCGAACCTTGGAACAAATTATCAATAATATATAGTAAAGAAGTGTTACATGCTTAATGGTACCACTGTCGTTAATCGCCAATCAAAACAATCATGACAATAAAGCTATCTTAAAGATGGAACTCAATGTGTTGGCATACTTAATTAGATGCACACTCACTAAAAATAAAAGTAATTCAGGGATGTAATTTCTTGCAGATGTGATCATATACATGGATGTACCAATGTAACAACAAAAGCTAGTACACAATTGCAGATTTAGGTATTTGTCATTTTCTTAAGTTATGAAAGTCACTATTTTGAATATTTCTATCTTCACTTTCGATAGTATTCGCATGTCCTTGAATGGATCTGTACATATATGATTTGAAATACGGGACATAATCGGCTGACCAACAGAACGTTGGGGAAACTACATGTAATCGTAGCATTCAAGATTGACGTTGAGTTTATTAAAAAAGTAAACGTATAATTAAACTCGAAAACCTAACACAATAATATAACATAGGGAGGGGGATTTAAAACGGTGGACGTTAAAAGACCTTCAATGAACAAAACAAAACGAAAAATAGCATTAGAGAAGGTAAAACAACATTCAATGTAAGCAAATTGCAAAACTTAAAGCAAGCTGCGTTAACTTCTTTTAAAAACAAAAAGAAACTATGCTTCACAAAAATCAGTAGAAAACATTTCTGAATTTGAAGATAAAGGTATGTCATTTAATTATAGAATAATAATCATGTGATAATCTTGGTATAAGCAGAGTTACCACACAAAAAAAAAAACCAAAAAAACCTAGGATATGTTTTTTCTTTTGTTTAAAATCTTAAATCTTTAAAATCAAGATACCTATACATGTTCCGCTAAGTTGTTTCAGTTCATATGCAGAATTTTAAAAACAAATACATGAGTTCCATGTGTTTATAATTAAGACTGAGACAGTCAATTTCTTATAGTTAAAAAAGGTCAACTGGTTTATGAGTTACTCTTAAAACAACTAAGACGTTTCCATTTCATAATATCGTATTTCTTTCGTTTAGAATACAATGCTACCACAGTAATGGAGTTATTAGACACACACTCTGCCACTGTTGTCGACAGATATGGTAAACATTTTTTCCCTAGATGTGTTTGGTAATATCGTATGTTTTTGTCATGTAGAATGATAAAGTCTAATAACAAATGTTTTTTCATGGTCATAGCAAATTTAACGTATCTTATATCACATTAGAGTTCAAATAAGCAAACAACATCAATAACATTCACATGATTTCTTATCAACCATATTTTAAAAAAGATAACCATTGTTTGATGAGCTTTTATCAGAAATATTTAGTCAGGCTGGTAATTTTAAACACTTTCAAATGTTATGAGTATTTTTTTAATTTATATAATGATCCCTTTCAACAAATTGCAGGCATTGGAATTATATTTTTTTAACGTACGTTTACATAGTAGAGGGTTTGAAAATTTCTTGCATGCTTCAAGCTGTGTCATTTAAGCGCGTCTGGAGAACTATCAAAAATTTTGTTAACTTATTCTAAACGTAAACCGTATATTTGTACTCTGAGAGTGCAGACGATATCTGTTTAAAACAGAGACAAGATACGTACAATCATATAAACAGTCAAGCTAACAACGTGAACAAGTGATAATTGTATCAAAGATTTACATGTATCGAGTGCAGACTGTTCCCATACAATTTCAATTCCTCTATTTTGGGCATGTGCTACTTCTCCCTAACCAACCCTTCGTTAAACTGATGATGCATTAAAACAAATAATAAAACAGAATATTTCATATATTTGAATTTTTTATAAGCTCCATTACAAATAGACCGGCAGCCAAATGAGAAAACGATATTAAGTAACTACGTCCATTCGATATGCATATAGGTATGAAACAAAAAAGATGCAATACAAAGCTCTGATTAAATAAAATATTATACACTAATCACGAAAATGATCGAATAAACAAGAACGTGCCCATAATTCAATAATGCCCAACTCACCTGATTATGTTTTATGTTTTGAATTTGAAATTAAAATTTGAACGATCATATCATAGAAAACATGTGTACTAAGTTTCAAGTTGATAGGATCATTGAAAAATTTTCTTGACCAAAAACTTTAACAGGAAGCGGGACAGGCCAACAGACGGACAAACGGACGGACATTTCGAAAATAAGGCTAATAAGTGGGGCATAATAATGGAGATAATGCAAATAATAACTATCAAGCAAGCTACAACTTATAACAAAAATGGAGAAATTAGGTATGTGACAATTGCCATGACGAGAAAATGAAAGTATTCATCTTTTATGTGTACTATTGAAGGATGAAAATGGATTATGATATATAATTTCACATCCTATATGTTACGACTAAGTTGGTAAATTATATTTTCAGAGGATTTTATAAGGCATGCAATATATACCGTGTGTATTGGTTGTGCTTGCATTTTTGGCTTGGTCATAACTGGAATATTTGTCTGCAAATGGAGGAAGTATAAAACAACACATATTCTTAGTAGGCATGTCCATTCTGATGAAATTCAAAGTCCGACAGAAAACAGTATGGAAAGCTTCTATGAGGAAATTGATGACACTGCACTTCAAGAGCCTGCTCAACATCCAAACATTAGTAATATTAATGAGGAACTATCTTCTATTTGTTCGTCTAGCTCAGATAAGAGCAGCATATCAACCACCGAAGAACAATATCTAAACCCGTATCAAATTATTGTTCAAAGTAGCGAGTATCGTCCATACAGTGTAATAGAACGAACTGATAGAGAAGTAAGAAATATTTCAGGTAAAGCGAGAAGTGTAATAGAAGAGAAATATGAAAAGGAGTTGGATGAGCAAGAAGGACACACAGATTTCTCAAACGTGCAATATAATCCTCTAAATTATTCTGAAATTGAATTTATCAATAAAACAGATTCATGTATCAATAATACAAATAGATTTGAACGCACTCAACTAGTCTCAAATCAAGCTACAACCAATCCATGTGTGAAAGAGAACACAAAATACGTTGAAATTGTTCATAATGTTTAATGTTTTTGTTAGAATATGAATAAATATGACTGATTACTTTTTTTACTTTTGTTAATCAATTAATTATTAAGAAAAACAGTGTTTTATCGATATTAGTAAATTTGATTCAAAACGAAATAGTTTATTGCAAATAATACAATATCATTTGTCTATTTTCAATACAATGATAATACTACATGCATTGTGGGTGCCGGTCGCAAAACGATGTACAGTTGTTAGTAAGTGGTCTTCAATTAATATGATAACTAGCTTGTCATATCTGAGGATGTAACGATGTCTGTTTGAATCAGATCCTCACCCAAACGGATTGACAGTTTTATGCCAAAAGTTGCCTCAAGGAATTCCGGCCTTCTGATTCAAAATAGACCGGCGACCCCAATTCAAACAGATGAATAATACATGTGTACACTTTTTTTACATTTATAAAATCTAAGACATGTTGTATGATTGTCAAAATATCCAAAATAATTAAATGCAGTGGTACTAAAATAGGCCACCGTACGATGTAGATTACAGTTATTTAAAAATTAGGCCCAGGTACATTATGTCACGTTATCTACTATCCGGTGTAGCGGGTATTTTTTAAAAGTGTGTACCACTTTTGTACATTATTTCAAATACAAAGATATTTCATATGATATTAAAGTCATTTTTGTTGATCAATTATTTCTAAATTCCATTTTTTAGAGTAAATTATGAAAACAAACGTGAACAACGTCAAGGTCAAATGACGAAATTATGTCTATAAAATGAAAGACAAAAATATGCAGACAATCAATCAGAGGACGTGTTTAAATCAAAATTTAGATTATTCATAGATAAACATAGTAAATGTGCACAGATACCATTACACATTATGGTTCTGGAATATTCCATTATATAACATATATAAAATATATTACAAACATGACAAATTTGCAAACGACTAAAAAAACTTATTAGGATGTGGAAGTGGAAATATGTACTGATAAACTTTCATGTATAAATAATGGGTTCCCACTTAACAATATGCATACTTTAACATTGATTTTAATATCGTTTGTATACAACCAAGGAAGTTATTACAGTGAAACCTGGATAAACCGAACCCTGATAAAACCGAATTTCAGTTTAAACCGAACAATTTTCAAAGTCCCACAAAATTTCCCTATCAATTAACGTTAATATAACCTGAAAAAAACGAACCCTGTCAACACCGAATTCCGAACGCTTTTTGAAGGCTCGTTAGTAAATTTGTATTTAAAAATTACCTGTCAAAATCGATCAATACCAATCAAAACAATAAAATATAATTAGTTATTTGCATGATTTAATTAAACAAACACAGGATGGTATTTGAGGTTTAATGAACTTGTGAGTTGTTATTACAAACTAATTAGCATGTCTGTGTGCATGTATACATGGATGTGAAGTTAGCAGCCGGTTCGTTATTCGATATTCGATATTCAATATCCAACCTGCTGCTAGCAGTCGGTTGGATATTCAAAATTTTGATGAAAATCATTAAAAAAAAAGAAATACTTGATAACATTAAAAGCATGATTTTCATGGTTAAGATGACTGATAAGATACGTAGGAACTTATCAAAATGACCTCTTCAAGCTGTTGTAAGTTGTCGAATATAAACCCTTTTCTAAGTTGCAAATTTGTCTTTATATAATATAAATTGGTGTCAATAAAAAACTGCAAAGATTTACTTTTATACATGATAATTCTTAAAACAATAAGAAAAACCGCTTACTCTAGAAAACATTAAGAAATATAAATAGAAATATTTATGGAACGCCCAAAAAAGAAATATATAGTGAAAACCTACCTGAGACCGCTTAAATGAGGTTGAGACCCCCCTGGTCTTTCAATGACTATAAAAGTCAACCAAATCATTGACTCTGTATATATGAAGGTTGTATTAGATGGATTTTTGAGAATAACGTCATCTTCAATATCTACGGAGGGCTAAGATTGTCACTTTTCAGTCAAAAAATGTCAAATTTTTAGGACAAAGGGCACAGGGTTATGGTGAGAGCCCCCTGATCTCTCAATCTTTCTAATATTTTACGGACATTTAGTCAATAGGTAGATACAAACGTGACTAAAAGGAATTTGGGTACACTTCCTGTCTTCTATGTTTACGGTACGCCCAAAGTGCCAGTTGGATATTCAAATTTTATATCAAAAATCGACCGAGACCGCTTAAATGAGGTTGAGACCCCCCTGGTCTTTCAATGACTATAAAAGTCAACCAAATCATTGACTCTGTATATATGAAGGTTGTATTAGATGGATTTTTGAGAATAACGTCATCTTCAATATCTACGGAGGGCTAAGATTGTCACTTTTCAGTCAAAAAATGTCAAATTTTTAGGACAAAGGGCACAGGGTTATGGTGAGAGCCCCCTGATCTCTCAATCTTTCTAATATTTTTACAGACATTTAGTCAATAGGTAGATACAAACGTGACTAAAAGGAATTTGGGTACACTTCCTGTCTTCTATGTTTACGGTACGCCCAAAGTGCCAGTTGGATATTCAAATTTTATATCAAAAATCGACCCGAGACCGCTTAAATGAGGTTGAGACCCCCCTGGTCTTTCAATGACTATAAAAGTCAACCAAATCATTGACTCTGTATATATGAAGGTTGTATTAGATGGATTTTTGAGAATAACGTCATCTTCAATATCTACGGAGGGCTAAGATTGTCACTTTTCAGTCAAAAAATGTCAAATTTTTAGGACAAAGGGCACAGGGTTATGGTGAGAGCCCCCTGATCTCTCAATCTTTCTAATATTTTACAGACATTTAGTCAATAGGTAGATACAAACGTGACTAAAAGGAATTTGGGTACACTTCCTGTCTTCTATGTTTACGGTACGCCCAAAGTGCAGTTGGATATTCAAATTTTATATCAAAAATCGACCCGAGACCGCTTAAATGAGGTTGAGACCCCCCTGGTCTTTCAATGACTATAAAAGTCAACCAAATCATTGACTCTGTATATATGAAGGTTGTATTAGATGGATTTTTGAGAATAACGTCATCTTCAATATCTACGGGGGCTAAGATTGTCACTTTTCAGTCAAAAAAATGTCAAATTTTTAGGACAAAGGGCACAGGGTTATGGTGAGAGCCCCCTGATCTCTCAATCTTTCTAATATTTTACGGACATTTAGTCAATAGGTAGATACAAACGTGACTAAAAGGAATTTGGGTACACTTCCTGTCTTCTATGTTTACGGTACGCCCAAAGTGCCAGTTGGATATTCAAATTTTATATCAAAAATCGACCCGAGACCGCTTAAATGAGGTTGAGACCCCCCTGGTCTTTCAATGACTATAAAAGTCAACCAAATCATTGACTCTGTATATATGAAGGTTGTATTAGATGGATTTTTGAGAATAACGTCATCTTCAATATCTACGGAGGGCTAAGATTGTCACTTTTCAGTCAAAAAATGTCAAATTTTTAGGACAAAGGGCACAGGGTTATGGTGAGAGCCCCCTGATCTCTCAATCTTTCTAATATTTACGGACATTTAGTCAATAGGTAGATACAAACGTGACTAAAAGGAATTTGGGTACACTTCCTGTCTTCTATGTTTACGGTACGCCCAAAGTGCCAGTTGGATATTCAAATTTTATATCAAAAATCGACCCGAGACCGCTTAAATGAGGTTGAGACCCCCTGGTCTTTCAATGACTATAAAAGTCAACCAAATCATTGACTCTGTATATATGAAGGTTGTATTAGATGGATTTTTGAGAATAACGTCATCTTCAATATCTACGGAGGGCTAAGATTGTCACTTTTCAGTCAAAAAATGTCAAATTTTTAGGACAAAGGGCACAGGGTTATGGTGAGAGCCCCCTGATCTCTCAATCTTTCTAATATTTTACGGACATTTAGTCAATAGGTAGATACAAACGTGACTAAAAGGAATTTGGGTACACTTCCTGTCTTCAATGTTTACGGTACGCCCAAAGTGCAGTTGGATATTCAATTTTATATCAAAAATCGACCGAGACCGCTTAAATGAGGTTGAGACCCCCCTGGTCTTTCAATGACTATAAAAGTCAACCAAATCATTGACTCTGTATATATGAAGGTTGTATTAGATGGATTTTTGAGAATAACGTCATCTTCAATATCTACGGAGGGCTAAGATTGTCACTTTTCAGTCAAAAAATGTCAAATTTTTAGGACAAAGGGCACAGGGTTATGGTGAGAGCCCCCTGATCTCTCAATCTTTCTAATATTTTACGGACGTTTAGTCAATAGGTAGATACAAACGTGACTAAAAGGAATTGGGGTACACTTCCTGTCTTCTATGTTTACGGTACGCCCAAAGTGCCAGTTGGATATTCAAATTTTATATCAAAAATCGACCCGAGACCGCTTAAATGTGGTTGAGACCCCCCTGGTCTTTCAATGACTATAAAAGTCAACCAAATCATTGACTCTGTATATATGAAGGTTGTATTAGATGGATTTTTGAGAATAACGTCATCTTCAATATCTACGGAGGGCTAAGATTGTCACTTTTCAGTCAAAAAATGTCAAATTTTTAGGACAAAGGGCACAGGGTTATGGTGAGAGCCCCCTGATCTCTCAATCTTTCTAATATTTTACGGACATTTAGTCAATAGGTAGATACAAACGTGACTAAAAGGAATTTGGGTGCACTTCCTGTCTTCTATGTTTACGGTACGCCCAAAGTGCCAGTTGGATATTCAAATTTTATATCAAAAATCGACCCGAGACCGCTTAAATGAGCGTGAGACCCACTGGTTGTTCAATGTCTATTAAATTTAATTAAATCATAGACGCTGTGTATATAAAGGTTGTACTAGAAAGAATTCCCAGAATATTGTGATATTCGATATTTATGGAGGCCTTTTATTGTCAATTTTCAGCTACATATTGTCAAACTTTTACATGTAGGACAAAGGACACTTGGCAATGGTAAGAATCCCCCAATCTCTCAATCTTTCTTATATTATGCAGAAATTTAGTTAATAGGTAGACAAAAATTAAAACCTTATTCTGGAAGGGGGCAACTATTCCCACTTGGGGTTTTGAGAGATTAAACAAGCCGCTGACAAACAATTTGGCAAAGAGAGGGACCGAATGAGCTCTTCAAATTGTGAGCTATTGGATGAAAAAAACAGGCGTACCGGGTATGATTACCATGAATTTTAAATTTGTTGACGATAGGACCGAAAGATCAAAAACAGGGTCTAAAAACATTGAATTGGGAATAGTGAGTTTGGGTGACCTAAATTGATTTTATCTTGGATTGTTAGGATAAAGACATTGATCCAATAGCTAAAAAAGATCGATCTTTTCAATTCAATTTTATTAAAAAAAACAAGCAGAAATGCATGTGATTTTTTTTTTACCTTTTGATAGATGTATGTCTTTGGTTTCAGAAAACCAACGCTTAGGGGTGTTCAAACAAACTCTTAGATGTGTTCGAACCATCGCTTAGGGGGTCATGACAACGCTATAAATAAATGACGTTTTAAAAATTACAGACACTAAACAGTGTGAGGCGCTCGCCAGGGAGTTGCAAGAGATCAAGCGGAAGATTCAAGCCAGTTACATGCAGCATCGCCTCGAGAAGATTGTACTCAACCGGGACCTTTCAAAGGTGTTAAGCCTGTGGTTAAGGCTCAGCGAGAGGCAGATTCAACAATACCAAAACAATTGTATACCTTCCTGCAGCAGTGACAGTCCTCCCTCCTCCTCCACCACCAAAGTTTGCCTACCCACTACCCATTGCACCAGCTTCAGACAACATCCTCGGACCTCGAGCACAGCAGTATTTGCAGCTCAGTAACAATCCTTCCGCCGGCCACACCTTTAGATCGCGATCTGAAAACGATGGTATCTTCATCGGAAGCTAACCAGTTACGTCTGACGGTGATGATATTTCGGGAATGCTCTGGGGTACAAAGGAACCCTTGACCTCTTGGAACTCATGGTGAAAAAGAAACAAGAATCGTTTCAGCCCGAAGCTTTTAAAACCTTGTCGACTATGCAGAGATCCTGAACAGTTTCGGTGCCATAAATCGACAAGGCAATTGACCCTCTCTAGAACCCGAAGGCGATAAAAAGTTACAAGTGGACGAATATTGTGTCGCACATCTAAAGCAAGATAAGCATTGTAGCGGACTGCAAACCGTTTTTCTACACTCTGACTTTAACTAGCTCCTTCATATATCACCTGGATCTGTGTAACGCTGCCGACCGTGCTTGAAATAATGGCGTGTGCAACGAGATTGTGGCGATCCTCGATGCCATGAAGAAAGGCGAACACATCAGCACCAAGGAATATAAGCATTTCCATCGTAGTATCCTGTAAATAAATGTTTAATGTTTTGCTCGAAAGTATGCATACGGCGGTAGTTTGTTTGACACTATCGCCGGTATCGCTGGTCGCATGTTCACCTCCTCTGCTGCCAAGGCCTTGGAAAGTAAGACTATGAGCGCTTACACCAATGCAGCCATGATAGGAGTTGAAAGGGGGTGGCCAAAGTCGTCGACCATGTCGTTGAAAAAGTGAACCGCCTTCGAAAACCCAGTGTCTAGCGCAGCAAGCCCAATAAACAGCTCAGTATTAAACGCAGTAAGCCCCACAACCAAACACAGTTAAACAATCTCATCTCCTGTGGCATCGCTACCGTCCATGATTTGTCCAAAGCTATCACTAAATCCATAATGTCTGACATCCTTACAATCACAGTAGGGTTAACCTACGATGGAATTCTTAAAAAATATTAATACCAGGTTCACGAATTCGTACCTTAAGCCGGAGCCCTACTTACCAACTCTGAAGCGGAGATCCGAATCAACATCGAAACGCAAGACCTGTTCCTTCACCCAATCGAGCGTTATTTCTTAGTAGAAGGAAGACTTCAAAATCACGACAGCACTGCATATGCAGACGTTGATCTCATTCACAATGGTATCATGTATCTCTTAAACTATATGATATCGACTCTCCGGTCAGCAGACTGAACACATTAACGACCCGGCATCGCCACCGCTATGCTGGGAATGTAAACCTTCCTCGACGACTTCTTCAAAACGCAGGGTCTCAACCGACTGTGGTATAAGGATTCTTCTACCGATGCCGAGACTGAGAACACTGGATTTACAGCCTGGCGTGAATACATTATCACCAAGCGCACCAACAAAGGATCGTACTCGTTTGCCATTCCCCTGAAACATATTATGGGATTATTACTATAAAATAGTGTACGGGTTCAGGCAAGAACTTCCTCTCATTCGCTATTCAGATGCCAATGCCATTACGAGGGCTGCCGCCGTCAATAACGTGGCAAAAATAATCCTGTATAAGATCTCTTGGGTCCTCTCTCACAAAGTGTCCATGTCACCCTCAAAGCTGAACGCGACTCAGCCGTCGACTTTAATGCGTGATTTTTACAAAACAAGGTTGCCAGTGTGTTCAAGGAGGCTGTAGACTTCAGAAAGAAATTCTACGACATTGAAAACCTTCTCAGTAACGGTGGTGTCAACCCCTCTGATTTTATTTACCTATAGCCGCTGTTTGTAATCGAGGTAAGTCATTCGCCCGAGTGGACTTCCAGATTCGAGCGGAATTATAGCGTAATGTTCCCGACAACACCGAAGCATTTTTACTTCCAATCTCCGAAGGAGTCCTCCAGTTCGAATTGGACGGTCAGAAGATGAACGTCGGTATTTAATGAATACTAGTAAATGGACACCACACTGTTACAGTAAATCGTCGACCACACAGACTAAAAGCAAGGGGTTTCCATCCTTGTCCCTGGAAACAATAGCCGCATTTTACCCGGTTCACCCCCTATAATTTAAGGAATCGAACACCGTATTGGGATTTAAGCGACAGCTCTACACATTTGATCAGGCAACAAACGGTTACGAAGAGATTGAATACATTGTTAGCATCAGCAGTATCAACAGCATCTTGGTGAACAGTGGCATCATCAATGTAAGCTACGTAAACTCCACCCAACAGTCCAATATCTACAGCTTTTCAATCGCATGCAGACATACCTAACCGACCAAGACGGTGATCCTATCAATCTCCGCAGTAAACATATCACCATCCGCTTTCATCTTCGAGAGGTATTAGAAAACAGTCTATCAAAATATGGGTTGAATTTGATAAAAGGTCAAGCTAATAAATTACACGGAGCAGCTAAAAAAAGGTTGCCCGGTCACCATTCGTTTATCCCACACAAACCTGCAAGGTAAACACAAGATGTGATTACCCCGCAACAGATTGAAAAGATCACCAAGCTCCTTCGAAACGTTTCTAGTGGTACAACTATGGAAATAAGCACTACCCAATTGAAGAAAAACATTCAAAAAGAAAGTGGATTCCTACCCATGTAAGCGGGAAGGACAATGCAAGTCATTCCTATGTTGGCGAGCACAATTCTGCCAGCATGAGGTGTTGGAGCCCAAAGTTGCCTGGTTGAAATAGCCGTCAGCAATCATGCATTTGGACCTGGAACTTACATCAAAAAGGGTGCTTGAGTGAGCTGTGTGAAGGTGCGTTGTAAAGGTCTGTAAATCTTCCCCGACACCTATGGTGCCTGTTTGTACTTGAAACAAGGTCCTCGATTCTACTAGGGTTCTGCTTTGGTCCTAGAAGCTAACAGTCCATTCAACAGCATTCCCCTTTTGATATAATATTTATATATATAGAATCTATGATTTGGTTGAATTTAATGGACATTGAAAAACCAGGTGGGTCTCAACCTCATTTAAGCGGTTTCGGGTAGGTTTTCGCTATATTATTTGAATTTCCAACAGGCACTTTGGGCGCACCGTAAACATAAAAGAAAGAAAGTGTACCCAAATTCCTTAAAGTCACGTTTGTATCTACCTATTGACTAAATATCTGTAAAATATTAGAAAGATTGAGATATCAGGGGGCTCTCACCATTACCCTGTGCTCTTTGTCGTAACATTTTGACATTTTTTGACTGAAAAGTGACAATCTAAGCCCTCAATAGATATTGAAGATGACGTTATTCTCAAATATCTATCTAACACAACCTTTATATATACAGTCAATGATTTGATTGAATTTTATGGACATTGAAAGACCAGGGGGGTCTCAACCTCATTTAAGCGGTCTCGGGTCGATTTTTGATATAAAATTTGAATATCCAACTGGCACTTTGGGCGTACCGTAAAAATAGAAGACAGGAAGTGTACCCAAATTCCTTTTAGTCACGTTTGTATCTACCTATTGACTAAATGTCTGTAAAATATAAGAAAGATTGAGAGATCAGGGGGCTCTCACCATTACCCTGTGCCCTTTGTCCTAAAATTTTGACATTTTTTTTTACTGAAAAGTGACAATCTTAGCCTTCCGTAGATATTGAAGATGACGTTATTCTTAAAAATCTATCTAATACAACCTTTATATATACAGAGTCAATGATTTGGTTGAATTTTATGGACATTGAAAAACCAGCGGGTCTCAACCTCATTTAAGCAGTCTGGGTCGATTTTTGATATAAAATTTGAATATCCAACTGGCACTTTGGGCGTACCGTAAACATAGAAGACATGAAGTGTACCCAAATTCCTTTTAGTCACGTTTGTATCTACCTATTGACTAAATGTCTGTAAAATATTAGAAATATTGAGAGATCAGGGGGTTCTAACCATTATCTTGTGCCCTTTGTCCTAAAATTTTGACATTTTTTGACTGAAAAGTGACAATCTAAGCACTCCGTTGATATTGAAGATGACGTTATTCTCTAAAATCTATCTAAGACAACCTTTATATATACAGAGTCAATGATTTGGTTGAATTTTATGGACATTGAAAGACCAGGGGGGGGGGGGGGGTCTCAACCTCATTTAAGCGGTCTCGGGTCGATTTTTTATATAAAATTTGAATATCCAACTGGCACTTTGGGCGTACCGTAAACATAGAAGACAGGAAGTGTACCCAAATTCCTTTTAGTCACGTTTGTATCTACCTATTGACTAAATGTCTGTAAAATATTAGAAAGATTGAGAGATCAGGGGGCTCTCACAATTACCCTGTGCCCTTTGTCCTAAGATTTTGACATTTTTTGACTGAAAAGTGACAATCTAAGCACTCCGTTGATATTGAAGATGATGTTATTCTCAAAAATCCATCTTATACAACCTTTATATATACAGAGTCAATGATTTGATTGAATTTTATGGACATTGAAAGACCAGGGGGGTCTCAACCTCATTTAAGCGGTCTCGGGTCGATTTTTGATATAAAATTTGAATATCCAACTGGCACTTTGGGCGTAACGTAAACATAGAAGACAGGAAGTGTACCCAAATTCCTTTTAGTCACGTTTGTATCTACCTATTGACTACATGTCTGTAAAATATTAGAAAGATTGAGAGTTCAGGGGGCTCTCACCATTATCCTGTGCCCTTTGTCCTAAAATTTTGACAGCTTGTGACTGAAAAATTATTTTTTTGGCTCTCCATATATATTTCTATTTATAGTTATCAATATTTCTTGAGTTATGGGTTTTTCTTTTTGTCTTTAGAAACATTATACACAGAAGTACATCTTTGAAGTCGTTTTATTGACAAAACTCTATATTACATAAAGACAAAATATATAACATGGAAAAGGGTTTACATGCGAGGACAACGAGAAATTACGACAGCTTAAAAAGGTCATTTAACGATTTTTCTACATATCTTATTAGTCCTTTTAACTATGAAAATCATGCTTTTTATGTTATCAAGTATTTAATTTTCGTATTATTTTTCACCAGATTTTGAATATCCAACCGGCTGCTAGCAGCTGGTTGGATATTGAATATCGAATAACGAATAACGAACCGGCTGCTAACTTCACATACATCATGTATACAGTGATTTTTTTGTAAAGAAACGTTAAACTGGTCAGCTACCCCCATCGCCGATAATGACAAGAAAGGAACTTTCCCTCAGATCAATTAAATGCACCTTACTCAAATAATTACGGCCACAAAATCGAATCTGCCATTCTGTAGCTAAACTGTTTAATTAAATAATAGTTTTAAAGCCTTTCACCGGATTAAGAAGTCGTGCAACACAACAAGGTCAATGGATTTCGATTGCTGGATTCCCATTCGAGGCCCTATATATTTGATTCAAATGCTCCCGAAGACTTCCGTTAGATATTTAGCAACGATAAAGTCCGAGAATAAACTGGACCCCTGTTGTTATTTCACTGTCGGGTGCCGAAGTATCAATCAGCGGGTGACCATTTTAGTCCGAGAACTCGTGTGTACAATGACATTCCCGATTCAACTACGGAATCGTCATATGACAGTGACTGTGAATCTGAATTGGTCAGTGAATTAACGGATGAGAAAATAATTATAAAAAGCAAAATCGCTCCACGTCGGACATCTCCCAACGACGAGCGTGATTGACGGAGTGGCGTTTGATTTATAAACAAAAATGTAGCAAAACGTCTATCTTTTATCTTCTTTTATTTTTACATTTACATCTAAATCAACACAAAAATAAACTGTTGGCTGTTGTGTCACCTATTATTCCTGCCAAAATTATTTTGGTGTCGACTTCCGTCTACCTCTACAATCCGAACACCTGTGAAAACTGAACAAAACGCAAAGTCCCGTGGGTGTTCGGTTTGGACAGGTTTCACTGTATCTAAAAATAACATGACATAGTCAACTATAAATATTTCCCTAATAAAATCAAGCGGATAAAATAAGATATGAGTCCGACTATAATATAATTAGAGAATGGACTTTAAAAGTACTTAGAACCAATCGCCTACTTACGCACTCTTAAACAAGCAATACTATCACGCCATTGCCCAATATATGTATATATTTTTTTGAATTAGCACTATTATACATACGTGTACTGATATGAATAGTATTGTACTAACGTAAATATTTTATTTAAGAAAAGACAGGAAATATGTCGGTTAATCAAACATTTTAAATCTGCGGCAAAGTCGTACAAAAGGTGTAGGATACATGTGAATTAAGTTAACACTGTTAATATTGAAAATCATATAAATACTAAATTGATATTAAACAACATAGTCTCTCATTGAATAATCGCATTTGATATACATGATATAGTCAAGCTATTTAGAACACTTATACACATTTAATGAACTGATTATGATGATGTTGACGTTACAAATCATTTTGCTTTTGAAATAAATGTTTTTATCGACGGCTGACATATGTGATAGACATTGTAACGAGTAAAAAAATATATTCATTGTTCCAGAGTTGGTCATAGGAATAAATAAGAACTAATCCACTTCATGTACCTTGCGTTTTTTAAACATAATTTTAATATTTTTTTTGTTTTGTTTACTATGTATTACTATGTGTTATACCAAAACAGTGAAAATAACAAACAGTCGAGAAATACACGTTTTCAACAGATCCTTTAATACACAAAAAATATCATGAATTTAGGACCTGTGTGTAAATATATCTTTCCTGTCATTCAAGTACTTATCAATTTGAATTAGTTGTAAATGATGTGATTGTTTTTCCTTATTGAAACTATGACAGAAATATGTTTCATATCAAAACTATTTTTATTTTAATCGTTATCAGAAAAGCATCTTGCAAAATTATACAAGGAGACTGTTATGATATAGATGAAAATGGGTAAGTATATATTTTTTCATTTTCATGTTGTTGTTGTTACTTAAATGTTACACGTTTACGAATGCATCTATATTTTTGTTTTCAACATTATGCTTTCCCAAACCTTTAAAATTTATTTATGGCTATAACATGCATAAACAAAATTATCAAACGTCTGTAGCTTATAGTAGTATGCTAATCATGTTTAAGGTTTTACATTCAGCCTATTTTTATCAGATACAATTTTCCTATTTGTTGCCAAAATGAACATTTCACTATTTTTTTTTTTTTTTTTTGCAACAATTAAAAAGGTCATATTAGTCCAGATTTAATTGATTACTAAAAGAGTTATCTCCCCTTAAATGGCTAAGTTTAAAAAAACACAATTATTTCATTGGTATTTGTTTGAAAATTTGAATAATCATTACATCACTAAATTTTTGTTATATAAATAAACAGTCGATTACAAATCTGTCTCCAAATTTGCAAATTTGGGCAAAGACAGAAACCAATTGAGTACTGCGATTTTACAATCCAAGATAGCAGTATACAAAGAATCTACCTTAAATAATAGCTCAATTGAATATAATGAATTTAGAATAAAACGAACATAGGAGAATGCAGTTGTATTGGATGAGGGGTGAATTTAGAGACAAAAGGAGAACGTCTATAAATAACTTATTGAAATGTCAATTTCGAATTCCGAATCAGCATAAAATCCAAATGACTATAAATATAGGTAGTGTCTTTTACACATTTAAATATGGTCGGAAAATAAGTTATTAGACATAATTAAGGTAATATCATGACATCAGAAAACTAAATGCATATATTAGTTTTTTTGTATTGACGTATGATAGTGTCAAGAATATTTTCCTCTCAAGTTTTCTTTGCAAAGATTATCGAATATATGTTTTGTCTTTATTTTATTCCATTTGTTGTGTGTTGCGTGTATTTAAAAAGTCATGACCTTTAACTGGTTTTACAGTTTGTACTTATGTTAGAGTAGGATTCAGGAGCCTGTCTGTTGTAGAGATGTTGACATTAGTTGATGTCTATCACATTGTTTGTGCGTTTATATTTTTGTCATAAATGAGTCCATTCAATTGTTTTCTTTGCTTGAATTAATTCACATTTTGTATTGTCGGGCACTTCAAAGAAAACTATACTGTAGAGTTTGCATATTCTTGACCTTTAGTTTTATATATATATATATTGTTTTCTAATCTGAATTTGTATCAACTCACCATAGGTATTCTTAGTGCAACAGATGCGCGTTTTATCTACAATACACTCATCAGTGATGATCGATTGAAAAATGTTAAAAGGACAAATAAAGGTCAAAATGGAGGAGCATTGAAAAACTTAAATTCCAAACATTTTGCAACATATAGCAAACACATGGCCAATGTATTTTATTCCTTAGTATTTCAAACATTCTAAGTTTTGTAAACAAGCTATTTCATTATTATAACCTTTCATTTCAACACAGACGTGCTGACTATTGGGCTGCTGATATCTTCGGGAACTAAAAACTCCATCAGCATGAGCATCAACCACTGTTTAAACATAAACTCATGATAGAAACCATAATTGCATTTTTGTATTTGCGCCAGACGCGCGTTTGTATTTGATTGTTAATATTCGATGTTATAATAAACTTTTATGCAAATGAGTGGCAAGCATTAACACTGTTCTTAATGAGTGGGAAAAAATATTTCTCTTTTTGTAAAATCACGTTCGTCCTGTAATAATTTTTATTTTCACAGAGAAAAGAACTTTTATTGCTGTGATAATTTAGAAAAGAAAAATGGAACATGCATAGGTAAGTTTGTGTAAAGTTGATAAATAGATAGACGTGTGCATCATTAATATATTTTTAAAAATCTAGTTCATAGCTGTGATTGTTTCAATTTATGATGTGATTATCCAATAATGAGAAATATGAAGGCAATTGTGTTTTTTGGATTTTTTAACTAACGTCAGCACATCTCATCAATATTGGAGTTTTTTAAAAGAAAAAAAAATGGTTACCATCACAACCATCACACTTAGTATAAATAAACGTAGTTTTATGTCAAAATGTGGAAACGTATTTTATTGTATTCTTGTTAAGCATCACCGTAAGAAAGTGGTTTGGCTACGATTTTTTAATTAGAAAATGCTGAAAATAAGAAGAACATTGCATACAAAGTTTCGTGTGAAAATGAGACCTCATAGCTTACCTATATAATATTCACTTCGGTACCCGAGGCTGACTACAACTATTGACACATGTAAAATCTCCTACTGAGAGACTAGATTTACCCCGCTCATGGAGATGATTCCACGAAAGTACAATTGCAGAAAAATAATCAATACAGAAAAAAGACTGTGTTCCTTGCGATCCTGTCAGTCTCTTTTTGTTCGTTTTCAGTTGAGTTTATCAAAAGATATTTGCTCTTGATCAAGACAAAATTAGCATATTTTAAAATAGGTCTTATATATGTACATGTAAGGTATATTGTCGTGAGAGATCTTCTGTCAATTTTTTTATAAAAATATTTAGTCGTGTGTAAGCATTTTTGCTATTAACATAAATTATGTCGGCCATCATGTACTAGTAATATAAATCATGGTTTCTTTTAATAGTTTAAGGGGTAACTCCTCAGTTATACTTGCATTGTCTCTGATGGTCAAGTTGTTGAAGGTTTTTTGAAATTTTAAAGATGTCAGTAATCTGACAGTCAAAGTTCAACAGCAAATTTGAAGACATCCAGGTTTTTTTGGCACATCAAAATTTAACCTTAGCTGTCAACTTTATACTTTATTTGGCCATTTAAACTATTTTGATTTTAGCGTAACTGATGTAACTTTGAAGACGAAACGCAGATCTGCCGCAAATACAATTTAAAACCCGGTATATAGGATGAGTTTATTCAAGGTGTCTGTCGTTTCTATGGGTAATTTCGTAAATTATAGACAGCAAACAACTTAATTCTCGTCTATAAACATATATCTGTTTATGTTGGATCAATATGAAAATAACAGAGGACATGTCATATGATCGACCAATGGGGATCTTAAGCCTTCACTTAGATGACCACCAGGTCATTAACTGTAATCACCTATTGTTCTATACACGTATTATCGGAACGTTAGGTATAATCAAACCAAGATGGTATCGTTAACATGTTTATATCAGTCGTTGTCATTTTTTTTTTCAAGAATTTCTTATTCCAAACTCAATGTCAAATTAGTTACTTTTGTTTCACTGTGTTTGTTATGTTAGGGTGTATTTAATCTAATATAATAAGCACAAAAGTAGTAATGAGAATTCTTGAAATTACAGCTTTTCTTGATCTTAATTAATCCGGTATAGGTTTTGTCTTTTGGTGAGTTTTTCTGTTATATTAAGAAAACTTCCTGTCTAAAGGTTTTCCTGAGCGGCTGTATCCCATCAACTGTTGGAGCTACATTTTTGTAGAAGAACACATATTTTAAAATGCTTCCCGAATCATGTCTGTTACATATCTATTTTTGTTCGGGGGATGTTGGCTCTCATATTTTTATAGCGCTATGTATATAGCATAACACATTAACGCGTAGATATGCTAGCAAAATAGCAATGACAAAAGGAGAGAGAGATAGAGAGAGTGAAAAACCAAAGTATTAAACTAAGCATGAATAATATATACGACTGAGAATGGAAATGGGGAATGTTTGTATCATTTCTAATGTCCCTTGAATTGCCCGGAACTCTCACGAACACTGTTGTGGCACAGTCTGATACATTGTTCTCGGAACACCTGTACCACAGTTTTCAACACTAAACTGAGGATTTATTAAATAAAATATTAAGTCATTCCTAGCTTAGAGTAATATTCTAGCAACTCTACCCTTTATACATCTGCAACATTACATGGAATAGTTGTTCAAGAGTTGTTTCTGGTAGATCTACCTCCTTCTTTTAAAAAAATTAACTGTGTTACTGAACATTGCATAGTAAACGGAATTTTACATTATATAAACTTATCCGTTTATTTACAATTAAAGAATTTTTTTTATAGAATGTGCAATAGGTTATTCATCACAAGCCAGGTTTCCATGTAAGAAATGTTCTTATAACGCATATGGACTAAAATGTGTAGAACGTTGTGATTGCACCGCAGAAAAGTATGTATATTATACAATTATAGCCCTAAGTTGTCTCGCCGACATAACTGAAACATAATATAAACCATACAACTATACTTTGTGTAGGAGTCATGTTAGGGTATCAATTTGCATGGAATCACTTCCATATAAATTTTACAAGTCTTGTTGATCCAATAATGTCAACATATATTTCCTTAAGGAAATGCCTGGGTAGTCCGAATTTTAATCCATTTAGAGCCGAAAGTTTGTAATGCGGTTTTTTTTCTGGCGTAACCGTACAATCTAATAAAACACTCGTTTTGTTGTTCTGTGATATCAAATAACAAGTTATCTCTTTCTGTCGATAAGAGAACATAAATTGCTTCAAACATATCAAAGCTGCTTTGGTTACGTTTTTTTTTATGGTTTTCACCTCTTCTTCACAAAAAAATCTTTGTATATCGTCCTCTGTAAACTTCCCAAAAGGCTTGCCATATTGTTTACAAACGTCAATGACGTAACAATTTTTACGAGAAATAACACGTACATAAACAAGCGGTTAAAAGATTTATCCGATGAATAATAGGGTTATTCGCCGATGGGTGTTAATTTTTAGGGTTATTTGTGCTTCCTTGAATTAGAGTGAAAATTAAGTGAATTATTCCATGTTAAGTGATAGTTTTTTATCCAATTGAATTGTTTATATTATATGTAAGGTATACTAATGTATATAATTTTCATTTAAATCTATTTATGTATAATAAGAACGAAGTGTCCTAATACACTATTTTTGTGTATATGTTTTGCCCTAAAGTCAGTAAATTCTTACCGACTACCTTAACATGTTGCATTTAGACTAGTTGCCTATCAAAGTGATAAAGTTTTTACTGCAAAAAAACCTACTTCCATTGCAATTGGTCTCTACAAAACCAAAAGCAACAATAACAACTTGCTAACTTACAATGTGTTTGATGAAAGTAAAAATCACAAAAATACCGATTTCCCGATAAAATTCAAATTGAAAAGACCTTCATCATATCGCAAAATTAAAAGCTTAAACACATCAAAGGAATGCATAGCTGTCTTATTCCTGAATTAGTAAAGGCATTTTCTTCTGTAAACAAAAAAAGTTGATTAAACCTGGTTTTATAGATAGCTAAACATCTCACTTGTATGACAGTTGCATACAATTGCATTATATTTACAATGACATGTTAACAGTACAAACAGACACAATAGATAAAAATGTAAAATATATGGGTACAGCAGTCAACATTGTGTTATAATCTTAAAATACTATAACAAATATGCAACAAAGAAACACAAATGAGGCATATAGGCAAAGGAGATGAGCAAAAATGCACCATAACACAATGACGGGATGTCTAAGTATAGAGCCGTGTCATATCGATCACAGAGAGAAGAAAAAAATATATGTACTTTCAGCATTAAAGTGCACATATTGTTTATACTCTTTCTAAATAAATGTGTATCAGTAGTAAACAGAAGCCAGTATTTTTCGTTCTTTGCTGTTTCCCACTTCATTTCGGTATTATTCGTGCTGTTTCTTTCCTTTAACTTAGGTTATCATTGTGTTTATAATCTCAGTTGAAATGGTACAAGAGGTTGCGTTTCATATCATGATTTCAGTGATAGAGAATCGATTATTTTGAAGGACAGTTGTTCTTTATATTCAGCTTAAAAATTTAATTGCAGATGTGATCATGTGAGAGGGTGCATCAGTGAATTCTCCTCCAATGAAAGTAATTATTTCAATATTATACAGATATTGAATTTGAATAAATCTATGAATATTAATTGAGTTAAGATTGTTTATTTTTTCGTGTATATAGATAAGTTAACATAGCTTTTGAATTTGCTATCGCACAAACCTTAGCTATATATATATAGACGTCAATGACGACAATATTTAATTAACTGCGGCGACTCCCTGTATATATATATATTTAAAGATTGCTAACATCTCAAGAAAAACTGAAAGGTGGACACAGCATGGTGACCTTGACGTCCCAAAATATAGTGTATTATACTATATATATGAACGCGTAAAAAGTGTACATAACAACACCAATAACATAAAAAGGAACTATAAATGTAATTATTTATAAATATTTCGGATAACAGATATCCTTAATGTGTATATATGATTGTGATGTTGAATGAATCAGTTATCAGTCTACTTAGATTAAGCTGTTACAATCTTAATACAATAAAAAAAGTCTTTTTTTTACTATATATATGTATATACAACTCGTCTTAACATCAACCCAACAATGTTAGATTTGTAAATTTGCTTTTGCAAAGTTTTGGTTCTTCCCTCGCCGGGATTCGAACCCATGCTACTGAGATATCGCGACACCAAATCGCCTGCACTGTAACCAGTGCGCTAGCCCACACGACCACCTGGGCTTCATAAAAATGAACTTTTGGTGGCCGAGTGTTACCTTCCCACGTCAGTTTTAATCTAGCGTTGTACAACAGTACATGATATATAAGGCATGAAGATCTTATTTTTACAGATCAGCTAAATTATTTATAGTAAAGGATCCTACAAATTAATGTAAGATACAGTCACAGAAAATAATTATATTAATAAGTACGTCTGAAAAAGTGACAACTCTACAACAGATTTATCCATCGGATTACCAGCAGTGATGGGGATACATTATGTATATACAACTCGTCTAAACATAAAACCCAACAATGTTAGACCTCTAAATTTTCTTTCGCAAATTTTTGGTTCTTCCCTTGCCGTGATTGTAACCCATGCTACTGATATATCGTGACACCAATTCGCCTGCACTGTAACCGGTGCGCTAGACATATAAATATTCAATTTTGAAGTCTTTATGATATATATACAGTTTTGTTGGTTTTAAAGTTTGACTTATCGGTTCGAATGTTCCAAGCACATACCACGCTTACTTTGGGTCGTTGAAACCCTTTCTACCGTGTAAGATCTCATTTTAACCTGAACAGTACACGTATGCGATTTTGTGATGTCGTTATCAATTCATTATATAAAAAAGATGCTATGTTTGCCAGATGGATACAAATATGATTCATACAACACAACACAGAGTGGACGTGGCCGGAGACTTGTATTTGGTTCCATTTGGTTGCATCCCAACAACAAAAATGCAAAGTACAAAACTTAGAGTACTAGCGATTATTGACAGCTATTCAAAGCTATTTACAACAAATAAAAAAATCATACATCTTAGACTGGATTATCAATCGGTACACATCTAATATCCTGTGGATTAAGTGTAATGACGTAAAAAAAAACAGTCCAAGAAAAACCTGGAAGTGCATGTATACATATTAAAAAAAGCATTTAAAGGATGATTGATTAGCTTACCATCATAGTACGTCTGAGGAAAAATACTCCTAGCCGTAGATTTTCCGAGAGAACACAAAACAAAACAAAACATGTGATCGAAAATTTATATCAATTACATGTAGACGTCAATCACATTATTTCCCCAAATCATGATTAATTATAATACAAACGATATTATTTATGCCCGCGTCACACTGTCCCGATTTTTACGCCGATGGCAACACGATAATGGAAATTTTCAAAATCGGGACTGATCGTATCCAGATCGGGCTATTCGTAGTGCCATCTTTAACCATCTTTAACCATCGGCCACTTTTTCTAGCCTTCGGGGACAACTTCGGGAAGGGTTCTAAATTTTTTAACATGTTAAAAAATCCCCGAAGGTGCGTCCGATGTTGAGGGTTCGTATTGAGTTCGTATCACCATCCTCACCATCGTAATGTCTCCGGGAATGCATCTTTGCACATCGTATTGCATTCGTGTTTCCATCGTTTCCATCGGGCAGTTTTGACATTGCGATGTCTACACGAATGAATCACGAAGATACCCGAAGGTCTTACGATGGCAACACGACTTCGTGAAGACCTCGTAATCCCGTCGTGTTGCCATCGAATAAAAGTACGAAGGCGACAAGATGGAACTACGACGGCAATAAATCCAGCTAAATGTAAGTTAATTTTCGCGCTAAAATACATTTAAAGTGCCATGCGCGATATGCACTGGTCAGTCTAATACGACAGTTAAGAAAGACGTTCACAAAATATGGAGCTCATATCATATGATTCTATGAGAACAAGAAAGGCGACAGCGTTGTTTCTATTAATTCAAATGGAACAAGAAGAGCAGCTATTACAGGCTCAGGATTTACTTTTACAAGTAAAATATTATTTTTTGTCAATTTTTCATATCAAGTAACATAATGAAAATCATAAACGCGCCTCGTACACCAACACTGCAGGTACACGTATATAGGGAAACCAACTTTTTCTGATTTTTTATGTATCGTCTGAGTTGTTGTCACACGAATGTTTACTCCATAACCATTTTGTTTTCTATATGTCATATTTTGCCGCATTTGTTGCTTTCCCCACATCCTTCCTTTTGTCTATATTATTATGATATTCTCCTGGAAAGAGGGATCAACGAACCCATTACCTTACCTTTAAGATAGATCAGTAAACATGGGCATAATTATGGGTGATTATTCAGACTAGTGCACACATTTTACAGTTCAAACAAGGCCATGCCGAGCGTGGCATCCCCTCGTATGTAACATATTGGGGACAAATATGGACACTATATTTGTATATGACACATGCAGAAAATTGTAAATTGAATATGCATATTTGATACATAAACTATTTTTTTTAGAAATCAACCAAAACATTCAGTAACTGGAAATACCTTTAATATTGTCTTTAGAACCAGGAGATTAAAAATGAGCAAACCAATTTCCTGTGTATTATGCTATTTCAAGCAGAAAAAACAAGTCCATCTGCATGACCTTGACCTTTGGTCTTGAACGTAAAAAATGTCAGATCATTACAAGGAGGAACAATATACCAAATGTGGTTAAAATCTTTTGAAGCATATTGGTTTTAGAGTGTCCACAAGGGCGATATTGCCTTGTATTACAACTGCCACTGTGACCTTGACCTTTGAACTTTAAAGTCAATAGCGCTTAAGATATTCTTAACGAGTAACACCATACCAAGTTTTGAGCACTTTGGTTCTAGAGTGTCCATAACAATTGTATCTACACGCAACTTACATGTAGTAGGCGAGGGGATAATAAACTAAGTTTTATAAGAATTTAAACTTAGACAAAAAGATCGATTTCCCGCCATGCATGGCAGACTTGTACAGAAACGATATGTTGTCGAAATTCTGTTCGTATCTTATAGACATCGTATGGCCATCGCGCCATCATCGTAATCCATCGTGTAGCCTTCGTAATCCATCGTGTAGCCTTCGTGATCCATCGTGTAGGCTTCGGCTGAGTTATGAAGCTTAAATACCCGTCTTCGGTTAACCTTCGTATGTCCATCTTTTGCTATCGTATATAATTTCGGCACCATCGTATATACTTCGTTATTCATCATACTTGCTTCGGTCACTTTTTGGTATTTTAACGAGATCGGGACCAACTTCGTACGAACTTACAATTTTCGCATTCGGGTGTCCATCGTATATAAAAATCGGGACAGTGTGACGCGGGCATAAACAAAGACAGAAACTGTATTGAACACTGATAATTACTGTATGATTAAAAAAGAAATGCTATGTTTGAAAATGATCCCGTTCAAAGGTTCCATGATTTTCTTAATATATGTTAACATACCATGTGTATATATCAATGCTGCTCTACATATTACAGACTGGTAGGTTTGATTATGTTTTAATCAATTCATGTGTTGAATTTACATTACGATGATGTACAATATAAATGCGAGAAGGGAATAAATTAACAATGTATTTACAATTTCTATACACAAACAACAGGCACTTCTGTAAATGCAACTCAAGAAAGTTCCATTTGGTTGCAGACCTCTAGCGCTTATACAGAAGGAAGCAATGGTAGGTTGGTTAATTTAATAATTTTTGTTTAATAATTATGAATAGGGGGACAACAATTTCATATATTTGCGAAGAGAAAGTCAGAAATGAATATGCTGATCTTGTCAAAACTAAAATACTTGGTCGAATCAGGATGACATTGACTATTTGACGCGATTGTATTCACGAATGTAAAGTATACAAAATTGAAAATGAGTGTTCCTTCGGAAACCAAAATGGTCTTGCTCTACCTTCTCGACAACATTAACACAATACCAAATTATCGTCCTTTGATAGCAAATAATGTTAAGTCAAAATCAACAAAACTGATCTATAAATTTATACTAGATCTTTAAACGATTTAAGTTTTGTATCTACGAAATTTTAAGTATGTTGCATATCATGATAATAACATTATGCATATGTTTCTTTACATTCCATTGAGGAAGAATAAAGCTAGAGAACGGAAAAAAAGTATTCAGTTATTTCTATTCATAGAGATATGTAACTCTAAAACGGTAAATTTTGTGTCAACCAAATTCGAAATTAATTTAGGTTTTGCATTTATCAGCATGATTTAAAAGTGTTGTTGAGGCAACATAAAATAAGGGAACGGACACTGATTTTGGAAATTGCGTACAAACGTCTGACCGCACAGACGGTCAAAGATAATAGTTGATGCCAAATCCGTCGAGTGATATAAATATTTGCATAACTTGCTTAGATAATACGATTTATATTGCAAGATCAGAGGCGATCTTTTAACGGATTAATATGATTGTTTCGAACAGCTTTCCTCGTAACAATATTGAACTTTATGTAATATGTATGTTTCTACATTTTTTAATTAAATATATTATAATATCCAGTGTTTTATAGGCCGGCACTAAGCCGATCAATTATATGATATGGATTTGAGATTGTTACATGAGTTTCTGCGGATATTCATTATTATTTTCTGTGGTATATAAAAAAGGACATAATAGTGAATGTATTAAATATATATTTTTATATAAGAAGAAGATGTCAAATATGTATAACAATGAACGTTCAGTGTTTTATTATGAATACAGAATACAGAATACACGACCCGAATTTTGGGATTTCTCAAACATGGTTATTTTTTATAAATTTAAACAAGGTACCATATATGCATGTTCCTACAGCAACTCTTCGTCGGAACATGGGAAATGATTTATAGTTTGCGTTATTTTTTCATTTCATATTCTATTTTGATTATTATATACAGTTTTTATAATTTAGAAAAATAGTCATAATAAAGATATCTTTACTTTGCGTAATCGATCTCGGGCAAACCTCTCCGATATCCTCTTGGTGTTTGGTAATACTTTGCAATTTTACTGCAATAAAACAGTTTGAAAATGAAAACAGTTTGTTAATATTTGACAGTTTTTTTAAACAAGAGATGTAATTTGTTACACTCTCTGAATTCTGATTTTTAGTTGTAGTATGAAGCAGTTTTTCTGTCAGTCGTATACCCAATGTAAATATGAAGGGGATATGGAGTAAATGTACATGAGACACTATTACTATCAATTCATGGTAAAACCTAAATATGGAACTTTTTATTGTTGCCCTTCATCTTGAAGTGAACATAAGGCATTTAACAATGATCAATATTTCACATAACTGGTAGTTAGTTCAAGTTGACCCTTCGCATTGGTTTGAGCAGAATTCGTCATTAAAAATATCATACAAAAGTTACATTCCTAATTTTATGAATGTTTTTGATACTTTTAAATTTCACCAAAAAGCGAAAAGAAATGAAAACGCCATGTCCAGCATTAATAAACCTTTACTTGGAGGAATAATTTGATATTTGTTTGATTTAAGATTTTTTATATCTTTTGCTAAATGAAGTCGGGAAAGGAAAAACGTGTTTCATCTGTCCATCATAAAGTAAGAAAGTCTGTTAATCTAGTTTAAACATATTTATTTTCAGTGGATTGAGAAACATGTTATTGCAACTTATATTTATCCTTTTCCACTTTGCGGGTACGAGTGTTGCCCTTTATCCTGCAATTTGGTGTCCTAATACAGATACAGCCCTACAAATATAGCTATGCTGTATTTGAATATCCCACAGGTATCGCTTTAAACCTCCGCCCACTGCCGGACTGAGAATTGCATAAACCTGCGTGACCTCAGAATGTGTATTGCAGTTGCATTCCAATGACATATTGTTTGACCTTATGCGAGTTACGATTACTTTTATACGTTCTGTTTGTTTTCAAACATTTCTTTATAGCAAAAACAATTACACCAATATTCTAATATCATACACACATGAAAAGCAGTCTTTTCTAAGATGACAGTTATCAATTTTAAAACTTGAATGTGTATGATTCTGTAACAAAATCAACCATGTCAATTTCACCATGCATGTTTAGTGAATGTCAAGTCTGAAGCGTAGGACAACTCGTACACTTCTGTTTCAAATGGGAGAATTTTTTGTGTGTGTATTTTTCTGTTGAAATTAGTTGTTATGTTAAAATAGATAATTATTCACTACGATCGATGTATTATTGTTGACCATTCGAGATTTTTTTTTTTTTTCGAATCCGTCTTCAGATGAATGTGTGATTTTAATATAACTACGCAGGCCTCAAGGGATTTCAAATCGAAAACAAATGCCAAAAAAGTGTGTTTTTGAATCTTTCAAAACACAAACAATATACAGAACTAATTGCAGGATAAAACTCGCATTACACATGTTTCTTAGTCTCGTACAAATACAGCTGATATTTTAAGACACTAAACAATTATTGTCTATGTAGCTGAACTAGTCTTCTCTTTTTTCTAAATATACAAGATGTCATTATTAACGCAAGAAACATGGCTCTTTCTTAACACGGGTAAGTCTTTAATCGTCCCCTTCCGACAGAATATCATCGTTTCTCAAGACCACACTCGGAAATGATGTCAAGGGAGAGCCGAAAATTCGGTCCCTGAAATGTTCTTCACAAAACGGGGATCAAACAAGAAACCTTTGCGTTAGTAGTCCGATGCACTATCCACTTCAAAACGGCTCTACTCTCTTGTTAATAATTGACATTAGTTTAAGTCAAACCTCTGTGCTAATTTCTTTGCAGGAGAACACACTCAAGGGGTACTGATATATATCATTTGTGTAGGAGCATTGACCCTCGTAGTAACACTAACAGTAATAGTTATGATACACAAGAGAAGAGGAAAACAAGTTAATCGTACGGCACGCTATCATATAAACAACAGTTCAAATCTGCAAACGCAGGACTTGCCAGATGAACTTTACACAACAATTTTATAATATATTGTTTTAAAATACATTTATGATTAACAGTCTAACTGATAGGTATGATTTTTCATGATTCTCGGCTTTGTCTAATAGGACAAACATTTGATATTCAGGAGGAGAAGATTTTTTGGCAGACTGAATACTGATTTACATCCGCTACTTTGCATATGTTTTGTATGTTAAAGGGGCTTCTTGTCCACTTCATAGTTGTTTACATAAATGTTTCCTATACATTGTATGTAGCAAATTATTAATGTTCATCCTGTTGAATGCAAGGTTATTTTTGTTCCTTTTCCCCCTTTATTGCATATGGTCATTTCCTAATGCTTTTCATTTCAAATTCATTGAATACTATATTTTCAACATTTCTAGATACATTAACGGGTTAATACTTATGTAACAATTTCACATTTCGGTGAACTTGAAAAGGCATTAAACCGGATCTGTTATAAAAATCTGATTAACCTTCAGGAGCACTAGAGATTGGTTTAAGTTCGTGTTACTTATTTTTGGAGTTTTCTAGGTTGTGTCATGTGTGCTATTGTTTGTCGTCTGTTTGTCTTTTTCATTTTTAGCCATGGCGTTGTCAGTTTATTTCAATTGATCAGTTTATTTTGAAGTAAATACAGTAGTTATGAATATTTGATAAATAGTTTCCTGTGTAATCCCTATCGCTCAACTTGTATACGCACCCTATATATAACCCCTTCTCAAATTTCTCATTTATGGCAGTAGTATTCCCGCCTGAAGTTGCATGAAGTGCATGTTTTAGTTTATGGAAGTTTCTCAAGGAAACAAAATCTAAATGGGTCCTGAATAAACGATCATTCGGGTGTGACGTCATTTGTCGAATGGCAGCCTTCGAGCTTTCATTTTTTCTAGCACATGCAATGCAACTATACAAACGAACTCAATGAACTACCAAACTAATAACAAAACATACCATAGAACATGTAGAATAAGATATTTCTCTGAAAAACAGTAGGCAAATTGTAAGATTATCAGATGCTTCGGATAAATAGTTCTTTTAATGCTTTTTAAAACATGACAAAAGTAAGTCTGAAAGTAACCCAGGTACTAGAGATCAGAAAGCAGTTCATATAATATTAAACTATTCTATTTAGATATATGATAAGGCGTATAAAACATGGCAAAATATGTATCTCATGCCATATCACCTCTGACCAATATCATCCCTCGTACCTAAAGGCCCTCGGGATGATACGGATTATGACCTCGAATCATCTAGTTTTAACATAATAGTTAATTTAAATTCATAAATAACGAGATGGATTTCAACATGTTCTAGCGATATCAAATTCTCAGAAGTTGTTAAATCTATTTCTCGTATGTTTAACTGTCATTATGTCAAATTAAAAAATTGGCAAATCGTTGATTTAATATAAGATTGTGGGTGAAAAGAGTCAGTGTTTGGTATATGATTGAAGAGATCACAGATATCCATTGCCATGGACGAAATGTACGTCGTCTTAACCTTGAAAGACATCATTGACATAACAAATAGCCAAGGGAAATGGCGTGTTAACGTCTTTAATGTATGATGGTGAATAAGCCAATCTAATCAACGCAGGTTTTCGTATAACTTTTGACTATTTTATGCGTGTTAAGATATGTCTCGTATCACACTGCATGGAGTGTGATACGAGAAATATTTTAACACGCATGAAATAGACAAAAGGTCACACCCATAATATAATGTACCATATAAAAAGCATATGATAACAATTTAGTTAGTTATTTTCTACACTACTTTTATTAGTGCTCTGAAGATCGCTCCAGTTTAATATCGTTCACTATTACCATGTTCACACCTATACCAAGATCCGGGTGAGATCATTCCCAGATTTTGGTGGTGTTTGTGTTGCTTAGTCTTTTTTTGTCTATGTTGTGCTTTGTGTACTTTTTTCTTCCTTGGCCACGGCACTTATAATTTTTTTTATCTATGGGTTTGACTGTCCCTCTGGTATTTACGCACCTCTTCTAAAATATTGGTAATCTGTAGTTAAGTACATACACCATTGTTATCAATTTATATAACATGATTGTATTACTTGTTATATTTCAATGTAAGTACCTTCTATAAAGAAAGTTGTTTTCACTAGTTGTTGGTTTAGTACTATCGCCATAATTTATGTGATTTTGAGTACATTGATTGATTAAGTGTTGGTTGCATAATTATAATGACAAATATACCATGCATGTTTCAGAACGAAAACAAATGGCACTATAAATGCAGTAGCGAAGTCGTGTAATAAAGGCCAACCTGGATTCAGGTCGAGAGAGTGTCGATGCTATAGATAATTGAGGGTATCATATGGGTAGGGACAGATATTTCTCCTTGCAACAGTCAACCAACGTACCCCTCAAAAGTTTTAAGGGGTTCTTAACTTGCAGAGAGCATGACGCACTGTACACAAAGCATATAATTTCACGTCCCCATTCTGACCGACGTGGCTGCGTATATGATACAACCTGCACAGCCAAAAAAATAGACGCACCACTTCTTGCTAGTGTTTAATTGCCGGTGTGAATACGACCAATTTATTCCCCAGTCACCATTGTTAAAGTAACTTAATGCTATGGTAGTTAACATATTTCAATATCGATATCGTTACATGAAACAGGAGGACATGTTCTTAATATTACAACAACTTCATGTGCTTTAATTGAAAAATGCTATAAAATCATGCATGAAATAATTAACATGTCCTATTTTATTTTTCATTTGTATTTCCGTCCTGGAAAAATATATAAGCGGATATGTATCCTTTAAAAGCTAAACAACACAATCTAACTTTGAATCATCTCAATTGTACATAGGTCAGACAGATGGCGCCATTATGCTGAAACAGGAAATTTTCAGATTTTTTATGACGATTTTTGTTTAATCTTTTGTGATTATTTGCTTGATAATTAGTCAGAATTTTAAATGCATGTTAATCATGTAATTTACATAAATTAGAACCAATTTGATGACCATATCTTACAAATCTTATCTACTTTGCTTTAACTTTGACCTGAAGTTGATTATCATTCAAAGAATTGATGAATTAAGGGCATACGATACAGTTTTGATCCTGTATTTACAGTTTGATGGTAGTGATGAAACATATCAGAGTGAATAAAGATATCATTTGTTGGAATTTTTTACTTTCATCAAACCCTACACATGTTTTTATAAAAGAGTAACGGTGTCCCAGAGCCATTCTTACCCATGATTTTTTTGGGGGCCGGAATTCAATCCCCCGACAAAAAATAGCATTATCCAACTCCCCCCATCCCTCAATGTGATGGGGGACCAGGACCGGGTCGATTCCCCCCTAATAGCACGCGAAGTTAATTCCCCCCTTGTAATCTTATAACGTCGGCGACGCCAGACTCGTTGTAACGAAATAACTCCGAACAATTTTTTTTTTATGTATGAGGCAATTACAGTTCACATGAAAAGCACACAGAGACTGACATAAACTGCGAAAATATGTCTATTTAGTATGGTTGCGAAACGGAGATAGATAAGACTATTTAGTTTTGAGGCTTTACTTGCATCATTGAAATACAAGTTTACTCGTCATACTAGCCCGTTGTAAGCAAAACTAGCCTACAACGTGAATTGATGTGGCGAAACAATTGTAAATTCTTTGGGTGATAATGAACTCCAAGGACAAATGTTTGGCATTTCAAAGCATGAGTGTATTAATTAGTATGTAGTATACACCTACATGCAATAAATTGTCAAGTCCAAGAAAAACATGTACTAGATGTACAGGTCAGCATGTTGAAAATTTGGACGATCAGACAAAACAACACCTCAAAAAGCAATTACTGATCACGTGTAAAAATACAGACGGACTTCTGGACATGTAGGCACAGTATGGTAGATATATAGCTCTTTGGTAGAGTAGACATGTATATAGATTGATGGACACGTACTTATACGGGTGACATGTTGTCAGACTGCTGGAAATGTACAATGACTGGTAAATATGTAGATAGACTATTAAACACGGAGAAAATCTTTGGGACATGAAAACAGAATAGTACATGTAGGCACAAAGACGGACTGATGAATAGGAAGTTAGACTTATAAACATGAAGAAAAACTAATGGATACATGGCCAATTTTTTTTTTACCGTTGAAAATGTAGACGGACTAGTAGAGACAAAGGCAGACTGGTAACCATGTTATTGTAGACATACTTGTGGACACATATCCAGACTGTGGAGAATGTAGACAAACTAGCAATATGAGACTATTAGAAAGACTGGTGACAATAATGACAGACTCGTGGACACAAAGACAGACTGACGAACAATTGTGTAATTTAAATGTTAATTGACAATACTTATTTGTCAGCATAATAATCTTATTTTAACTATGTTGGATTTAATTTTCAGACTTATTTTAAGGAATTCCTGTAATATTTTGTCTGTGTATGAAGAAATAACATAAAAAAATGGGGTGCACACTAGATTACGCGCCTAGCTATGGCATGGTATTGGTTGCAAAAAATCGATATTTTTCATTTAAATGCAACATCTTATATTTAATTGGTATATTTCTTTATTTAAATGCAATATTTTTTCATTTGAATGGTATATTTTTTCATTTAGATGCAATACTTTTCATTTAAATGGTATAATTTTTCATTTAAATGGTATATTTTTTCTTTTAAATGCAATATTTTTTATTCAAATGGTATAATTTTTCATTCAAATGGTATAATTTTCATTCAAATATATTTGATGCAATATTTTTTATTCAATTGGTATAAAAAATCATTTGCATGCAATATTTTTTATTCAATTGGTAAAATAGTTTTTTTTTAATTTATATGCAATAATTGCATTGTGGGAAATTCTTTGACGTGTTAAGGTCAAATTTTGCAACAATGTTTGTGATTGGTCGATAATTGTTTGGATTTCTCCCCTTTCTTTCTAAACATGGGTGACCAATAATAAAAGAAAAACGCTTCAGAATTTCGCCCCCTCTAACTAAATCTGGCGTTCGTGCGAGTCCTGCACTGGCTGTTTTATTAAAATCTTGTGGTCCTACCTAGTATTTCTATTGCAAAATTACGATGGTTACAACGATCGGGCCACTTTTCAAAAACTGCCATAATGTATATAGATACATATGCAGGCATACCTTTTAAAAAAAAAAAAAGATTAGACTTTTAATGGTTTTACACTAGTAATTTTTTGGAGCCCTTTATGGCTTTCTTTTCGGTTTGAGCCAAGGCTCCGTGTTGAAGACCGTACTTTGACCTATAGTGGTTTACATTTACAAATTTTGACTTGGATGAAGAGTTGTCTCACCGGCACTCATACCACAGTACATCTTCTTATATCTATATACAACGTAAACTAGACGTTTCTCAGACTGTTTTTTTTTAAATCCTTTTCCGTGCGTTGTGTACTGTTTGATAACTCAATCTGTTATACCACTGTTCCATATTCGGGATGAATTGAGTGCTCACAAACATGTTGTTGTACTGTTGCACCGCTGTCCCAGATTAGGGGGAGAATTTGGGATCCCGCTAACATGTTTAACCCCGCCACATTCTGTATGTATGTGCCTGTCCCAAGTCAGGAGCCTGTAATTCAGTGGTTGCCGTTTGTTGCTTTGTTATGCATATTTGTGTTCGTTCATTTTTTTGTCCATTAATTCGGTCGCTAGTTTTTGGATTGAATTGTTTTACATTTAATTGTGATTTCGGGGCGTTTTATAGCTGACTATGCGATGCATGCTTAGCTTATTGTCGACGGCCGTACGGTGACTTATAGCTGTTGATGTCAGTGTCATTTGGTCTCTTGTTGAGAGTTGTTTCATTTGCAATGATACCACATCTTCGTTTCTATATCAACCCTGCCATATACTTTATTTACCTGCCCAAGGTCAGGAGCCTGTAGTTTAGTGGTTGTCGTTGGTTCATGTCTCGACTCATATTTGATATTTTGTAAATTGTTTTATTATGTATAATAAAGCTGTTAGTTTTTTCGTTTGAATTGTTTACATTTTTATATCGGGCCTTTTATAAAAAAATTTGGGACCCTATTATGCAGATTTTTTTTTTTTCGGTTTTCGGTCATAGGACGGTTAAAAGAAGAGCTATATGTAGATAAAAATTTATGAATGTAAAACTATAAATAAATCTGAATATAGTAATACATAAACAACACATATTTGTGATACAGAATTTACTCAAAATTGTCCAAAATCTGCTCTTCGGGTCTGGGCAGAAACAAACTTCTCTATTACTTTGTCAACATTCACACTGAAATCCCGATGAATATGCAGTAATGCTATGTATCTTTCGTTGTTCATTGTTGATCGTACATTTGTTTTCAATTACATACGTAGTACCGTGACTGATAGATATCAGGGCCATCATGGCATGGTAGCACTCGCGAGATGTTATAAACCAGCGTTCGTGTTCGGCATCGAGCGACCTCCCAATTGAATTCGTCAAAATTACATGCTAGGTCAGTTTCGTATGTTTCAGACAATATTGAGATTTGTTCGTTTGTGATATTTCCTACAACACGATGAAGCAGATACAGCACAAAGAAGCGATTTTCTGATAACTTGACGCGACTCCACTCTCCAGTTGTCTTATCATATGGTCTATGAACGCAAAAAATAAGTGAGACTTTCCAATACTGTTTTGGCGTGGTTGCAGGGTGATTGGTTCCGGTAGTCTGTCAACCACATCGCCTCGGCATATTTTCAACGATATCGAACGGGGATCTGACAATTCTAATGTCGATTGGTACATCTCATTCCAAACTGATGAACTGTTCACTGTAAAATGTGCTCCAAAAATACATATCTTAGACTGAGTATTACAAATTCAAAAGGAAAAATCTTGTAAAAAATACTAGTAACCTTCCGATTTTGTCATAATCTCCAATTTTTTTTTTATTTTGAAACCAAATGTCGTTATTTAATGATATTTCATCAATTAAAAAAAGTGACAACATAGGTGTTTCCTTTAACATTCAATTTATAAATTTTCATTTTGCGATTTCTTTTTTTGCATGCCGAATCAATCTGCACGCAACTTCGGATCTTCAAGTTTTCTGAATGAAACAGCTTCACCAACACTTGTAACTAGGTTGTCAAACTAATATCCGGGATAGACGGAAAGACACCAACAGTCTCCGATTCCGATTGACCAACTCATCTCTCTCTTCTGCCTTTTTTTATTTTTTTATTTTTTTATTTTTTTTATTTGTGAAAACGACGTGGATGCACGTGCTGTCGTGCCTCCGGGTAGCTACGCCCCTGTTTCAATTGAAAGATCAAAGTTATGTAAAATAATGTCATGTGATTGTGAAACTTCCAAGTCAAATATACAAAATGATCTTTCTGCTTTAAATTGAATTATTAATTAGGAACACATTTTTGTTTGAATTTTGATGCAAGAAATCGTTTTTATCAATCTCAAAATATGAAAAAGATTTAGATGTTTGGGTAGCAACTGGAATGGCGAGAACATAATTTATCTAATTTTTGTGCTATTTTCACATTTCCTGACCGGTGTGAGTAAAATATTCTCCTCACTATTGAAAAATCTGTTCTCGGCAAATGATTGGTTGAAATTTAATTGTGACGTTAAATTTTCTTGTTTTCTTCTTAATTTTCTTATTGTGACGTCATGAAACAAAGGCAACCGTGCCTGATGACGTCACATCAAAAGTACACAAATTTCCTCCAATCTTTGAAAAGGAAGGATAAAATGTTAAGAGAAACAGATTCCACCACTATAACTCGTGTATTACGATATTTCTCCACTCTAAACAGTTAAATTTTATTTAAAAAGCTTGTACCGTTACACCGCTGTCTGAGGTAGGGGGAGGGTATGAATCCCGCTAGCATATTTAACCCCGCTACTTTATGTATAAATTTGACTGCTCCAATACAATAGCCTGTTATTCAGTAGTTGCTGTCTGTTGTGGTGCTGCATATTTGTTTTTCGTTAATTCTTTTTAAATAAATAAATAAGACGGTGAGTTGTCTCGCATAGTGAGTTGTTACAGCATCATTTTAGCTGCTGTGTTGAATTTGCGAAATACTGTAAGCCGTATCGTGACCTATTGCCGTTAATTTATGTGTCATTTAGTCTCTTGCGAAAGAAATCGTACTATGTTTTTTTTTATATTTCCTGCTCATTGCAACAACTATGCAAGCTGAATCATGAAGCCATGTACAAACAATGCTATTATTTTGCAATAGTAAACATTTGGTGAAATTACTATACTTTTTTGCTTTTGTTTTTACCTGTACAAAGGATTTGTGTAGTTCTTAAAAGGTTTAAATAACAATTAAGCACATTTCCGAACATATAACCAAATCATAAATGACTGATGGATGCCCCGAACAGCAAATTTGACATAATGCGGTCAATGTATATATATATGAAAGAAGATGTGGTATGAATGCCTATGAAAAAAATCTCCACAAGAGACATAAATAACACATACATTGACAATTATAGGTAACCGTACGGCCTTCAATAATGAGCAAAGCCCATACCGCATAGTCAGCTATAAAAGGCCCGTAAATGACAACAAAAACAATTCAATCGAGAAAACTAACGGCCTTATTCATATAAAAAATGAATGTTATGCATTTTCAATTAAAAAAAAATCCAATTTGCTTGTCAACATATATTCAAGAGTTGCTTAATATTCATTGCGTATGTGTAATATTTACTTCAGAAAAAAAAACAAAAAATGTTCCATTTCGCCAGAGTGGCTACATTGTATCTTCCTTGCTGTACTAGAAACAAATACAGAATTTATTCTAGATACTCTGCAACTCATTCAGTCCTAGTTTGAATGAAAGTGATATAACAGTTTCAAGGGAGATTTTTTCTAAAGAAAACAATCTAGTTTAACAAATTGTGAAAAAATGTCGTTAAGGAACAACTACTCCTTACGGACTCAATTTACACTGTTGGTCAAGTGAATTTATTATCAGATCTTACATTTGTGCTGCTTATGTTTATCTTTGTCTGTATTTTTTATTCAAGATAATAACAGTCACATACCTGCCGAATTTCCTTAAAATTACCAATGTTGATGCAGCAACCCAACAATAGATTGTAAGATTCATCTGAACATTTCGGGAATGATAGAACTTGACCAATTGCACATATTTTTCCTACGTCATATGTGCTTTAAATTCTTGAAATAAGCTTTTTGAGAAATAAGCCAAAATCTGCATTTTACCCCTAATAGTATGTTCTATTTTGTAGCAATGACGGCCAGGTTTTTCGAAGTCACAGAAAATAACAAACAAACTTAATTCTAGATACTCTAATGGAGCATTTATTTTTATTTTTGGTTGGAATTTCCAGTAGTTGTTTGACATAGTTTTCACCGAAAGGACGACAACGGACGTCAAGTGATGGGAAAAGTGAGTCAAAAAAAAAAAAAAAATCGGAGTAAGAGGAACATTAAAAGTTAACCAAGATTCTGTAGAAAATATTTATATACTTTCATCTTACAGATAAATCCTTATTCGTTCGTTTTGGTTTACGATATACATGTATTCTTCAACACATAGTTGTACTCAAATATGAACAATTTGTAATATTCTCTATAATAAAAATGAATTAATAAAAGAATTTTTTTTTTAGTATCCTTAAAAATACGTTTTTCCTAGTTTGGACAGTTTCTTTTAGACGAATGACGGTCCCGACACATACTACAATATCTTATGATGGATTATTTGTGTTGTGTATGAAGTCTTAATTAATGTCATTCGGAAGCATCAATTGTATTTGTATGCCAAACAGAAAAAGTACAGTGACTATTTATTTTATAAAATTCATATCACAGTTAGAAAACCTATGATGAAGTTTGAAAACAAAAACATAACAAAATAGTTCTAAATGATGGATTATCGCTTTATATCTTACAAATGAATATTCAATAAAAAAAGAAATAAAGCAAACCCGATAGAGATTTAACTACAATGTATGTTTGCTGCATTTCACGATAACGATTGATCACTTGCTGGACAGAAGTAATTTTACTATGTCTGTGTGGGAGTGTTTTAGAGCCAAATCTACAGCACTGTGTATCATCGCCACCGGAAATTGGGTACTAACGAAGCGGAGAGAAATAGAAAAAAAAGTAAACAAGTTAAGAATTCATTCAATTTAAAGCTTTTCCACTCATTTGATAAGGGTGCCGCTTAAGAATTGATTTTCTGATATATAATTCTTTAGATTATTAGGCCGATAAGTATAAAATTAATACAAGATTTTGTGTTATACTCCAAAACTTGCCACTTAGTACCGGAAAATTTTGAGGTCGATCGTCCTCTGTCGCCCCATTCTCACGATATTGAACTGTTTTTCATTATTTTTACAGACACGTTTTTAGATTATTATATGTGTGGCATCATATTTACTGAAATTTGTTGTCAAAAAGATGTATTTTAAAGAATACGGACAAAAACATTGTTTGTTTATTGTACGGCGATTTGCAGGCCGTTGTACGGCGAATTGCAAACTAACAACTTTTGTCTGTACGGCGTCTTGCAATATATTATAATTTTAAGAGGAAATTAATCACTGTTTAGATAATATCGAGTGACGATATTTTGTTGATATCAAAGCTTTACAGGCTTACAAATATACAAAATGACTTACTTATCAAACATTATTACATATATGCCGTTTATTCCGTTCATAAGTCGTCGTTGCGTCCCGCTATTCGAATTTGTATAAAAAGGTTTTTTTTCAACCATATTATCCTAAATACATTCATATATATCGTTATACTATAAGGACTGTTGTCTTATTTGTTGTAGAGTGAAATTTTGTATTTTATGTCTCTGGTTCAATAAAATAAACCGCCCATTCATCTTTAAATTTGTTGGTGCTAGTTTTTTTTTTTTATATAAAACCAGGCAGTGGAGATGTGGTATGATAGCAAATAAGACAACTATCCATCAGGATCAAATAAAGTGTATGTAAGCAATTATATGCTATCGTACGGCCTTCAACAATGAAAAACTCGTACCTTATAGTCGGCTTTAAAAAGCACCGACCGAAAAATGTGGAAGGATTCAACAAGAAAACTAACGGCCTAACTCATAACAAAATAATTTATGAAAAACAACAAATTTGATAAAGATGAACCAACGACAACGTGCACCGAACCACAAGATCGATAATTTGGACAGACGCATAAAGTATGTGCTGGGTTAAATACACTGTTTGATTACTCTGAAATGATTCATTTGTAAAAGTACGGAGAAATAAATCGTAATAGGGGGTCCGTTATCATGTTAACAACACCTCGATTTTGGCAAGTTAACAACAAATTTTGAATACTGATAACAGGTAACAGCAACTTTAATTTACCCTTTTTTCCAAACGAACCCAAAAACAATGAAAAGGGGAAGTGCACTTGCGGATCCAGAAATTTTCATAAGTGAGGGCCCACTGACTGCCTAAGAGGGGGCCCGCTCCAGTCACGCTTCAGTGATTCGCTATATAAGCAACCATTTTTTTTCCCAAAAAAGGGGGTGGCGGGCCCCCTGCCCCCCTAAATCCGCCTCTAAAGTGCATATCTTCAATGTATTCAAAAGTTTGAATACCACTGTACAAAGTCGCAGAAATGCCAAGCTTTATAAGGAATCTTTTATAAAGCTGACTAATTTTCAGAATACACACGCAAGTACCATATTTTTTTATTGACACATGGACAGACAATTGAACGGATGGAAAAACAGAGGGAGTGATTGACTCCAAGAAAAATGACTTTATCATGAATAATCGAAAATGCTTTAAACAGCAAAAGGGAGGCTTCTTCTGGTTATGTATATTGTTGAGTAAATGTTTTATGTCAATGAGTCGTAGCAAACTTGGGTTATCGTCATGACGTAGGAAAGTGTAACAAACAGATAGAATGAGTGAATACTATAGGGCGCGAACATTAATTTTTTTATGGCGGGGGTAACATCTCAGGGTATTCATACGACTCTTTGCTTACATGATTTTATTAAAAAGGAATTACGAAAGTTTACTGATTTTTATTTTAAATCATCAAAACCAGTGTATAAATCAGAAAGTAGCATGCAAGGTGTCACAAGTTGAAGCACTCTTTCATCTCCAAGTCCAAATTATGAACTCTGAGGTGATATAAAAAAAGCCTTGGTCCATCTTTACATTTCCGAAGTCTTAGACTAGCAAATTTATCATCAATTTGAGAACCAAGTCCTCATTTTTCGGCCTCTTCTACCAGGCCACACTGTTCAGTTATTTTACGGATTGCAAATTGAAAAGGTACTTCATTTTTCACCATTCCATTCAGGTACTCTGGGTCAATGTAACTTATCAAACATTCCATATACATCTGAATTATTTTCATCATAGGACTGACCAGGGTTTTAGCTGGGTAAGAAGTGGCCCTTCCTTTTAAAGTTTTGGATACATTACAAATAGAAGCCAGAAATAACTACATTGGTTAGACGTATTAGGGGGGGGGGGGGGGGGGGGGGGGGTTTAACACTGCCACATTTGTTGCACCTGTCCCAACTTCAGTCTGCTATATAGTCTTGTTTTTATTTAATGTTTAAATTTTGGTTCATTTATATGTTTCAGGAAACAAACATTGAACTTCTACCCCCTTTTTGTAGTTAAATGATTGCTCACTTAGGAGACAGCTTCATGTACATACTCATACACAGTTACAAGTTTAGTTTCGTATTATGGCCATGGTGAATTTTCTAAATTTGAAAGGTTTTGTACAATTAAATTGATTTTTAGATAGTTGAAGTATAATATAGCCTTCCTAGTGGGTTTATATGAAATTTTTTTTGTTTGTAGAATGTTTTATAAGCCATTTTTCAGTTTGACTTACAATTTTCCTATCCGTACCGCCATAGATTTAGAAATTTTGTATTGTTTTTCAACAAAGATTTTACGCTCGATCTTTTTAATTTAATTTTATGGAAAAAACAGCAGAAATGCATATGAATTTTTTTTTACCTCTTGATAGATATATATGTCTATGGTTTCAGGAAAGGTATTAATCTAATTGATTGAAATTTTCCTTTGGACCAAATTTTTGAGACCTTTGTGTGACATGTTCAACCTCTATTTTGCAATATTTGGTATTAAATAAATGCTGATTGTTGTCATGGTTACACAAAAAAAGATTATATTTCACCATTTTTACTATTGGAAATCAAATCTATGGACGATTGTCTTTCCATAAATATACACATGCATAACTCAAATAGTAAGCCTTATTTATTAGGAGGAAGGGAAAGAGGGTGTTTAAAAATTATGAGTGTCAATTCTAAGTTTTTTTCCTATCTGTGAATTGACACCCACCCTAGTGCATAATTTTCTCATTGCGTTGGGTTGTTTCTTTTATTTGGTCGGGCTTCTGTTTCTTTGACATTTTCCTCATTTCCATTCTCATTTCCATTCTCAATTTTATCAAGGATTTACTATACTCAAAGATTTTTTAAAGACATGTACAGTTACATATATGCTGAATATGTCACTCCTTTGCGGAAGCAACGTAAAGAAAGAGATGGACAGCAAATTTTAATGTGATTCTTGTAAATAACAGTTAAGATCAGTTAACAGAGAAATAATGTCAAAAACAGTGAACACTTTAAGTATTAAGTAACAGATAACAGGAATCTCAATTTCAAATAAATAGTTAACAACATTACAAATTTTAACAAAACAGATTACAGACAGTGGGTCGAAAACAGTTAAACAGTTTTTAAAATTTATCAGTCAAATAAAAGTTTTAAACAAATTAAAACCTTGAAAAGGACAAAAACAGTTTAACATAAAAGGGTACCTCCCCCCCCCCCCACCTTAGATATTTGAACTTAATACTTTATTTTCTTTGAAAGGACGGTAAATAACTATTCTAAAATTAGCAAGTTGCCATACAGTTGAAAACAAGTTGCCATACAGTAAATTTATCAACAAGAGCAAGTTGCCGTACCCTAGACTTTATTTTTTATGGTCTATATTCTTTAAAATACATCTTTTTGACAAAAAAATTCAGTAAATATGATGCCACACTATAATAATCTAAAAATGTGTCTAGAAAAATAATGAAAAACAGTTCAATATCTTGAAAATGGGGCGACAGAGGACGATCGAACTCGAAATTTTCCGGTACTAAGTGGCAAGTTTTGGAGTATTACACAAAATCTTGTATTAATTTTGTACTTATCGGCCTAATAATTTAAAGAATTATATATCAGATAATCATTTCTTAAGCGGCACCCTCATCAAATGAGTGGAAATGCTTTAAATTGAATGAATTCTTAACTTGTTTACTTTTTTTTCTATTTCTCTCCGCTTCGTTAGTACCCAATTTCCGGTGGCGATGATACACAGTGTACAGGTGTTTGATTTTCTCTGTTGGTAATAGTTATAATGGCTCCTTCATTTATAAGACGTTTTACTATAGCTATGTGTCCTTCAGCAGCAGATGCGTGTAGGGGTGTCTTTTTACGATTATCAGGCTGATTGATTTCAGCGCCACTCTTAATTAAAAAATCTACTATTTCAGTATTTCCATTTTCGCAAGCTATCAAAAGTGGAAAGGTCCCAGAAAAATCCGAATCAGAAATGTTACTATCGTTTTCTACCAAATATCTTACAATTTCAATATAACCGTATCTGCATGCGGCAAATAAAGGCGACGAATTCCATTTATTGCACTGTGTTATACTAGCACGATTTTCATTTAACACTTTTACTATTTCTATGAATCCTCGCTTGCAAGCTGCATACATTGGAGTACATTTTCTGTGATTCGTTGCGTTCAAGTCAGCATGCTGGTTTACGAGAATCTTTACAATTGCTAAATGTCCTATATCGAAAGCGACGAATAATGGCGTCTCACCGTCTTCGTCGCGTTGATTAATATCAGCTTTGTTTTGTGTTAAAGTGAGCACAATATCGGCATACCCCGCGGCAGATGCGATGAATAATGGTGATCGATTATTCCAGTCGCATTGAGAAATATCAGCCTTATTCTCTAAAAGTATTTTAACAACACCATGATGTCCCTTACTACATGCAATACATAATGGAGTTCTGCCCTCATTATCTGGTATTGAAACGGCCATGTTTTGAGCCCAAAAAAAAATCGGAGTAAGAGGAACATTAAAATTAAAACCAAGATTCTGTAGAAAATATCTATATACTTTCATCTTACAGATAAATCCTTATTCGTTCGTTTTGGTTTACGATATATTCTTCAACACATAGTTGTACTCAAATATGAACAAATTGTAATATTCTCTATAATAAAAATGAATAAATAAAAGGTTTTTTTTTAGTATCCTTAAAAATACGTTTTCCCTAGTTTTGACAGTTTCTTTTAAACGAATGACGATCCCGACACATACTACATTAATGTCATTCGGAAGCATCAATTGTATTTGTATGCCAAACAGAAAAAGTACAGTGACTATTTATTTTATAAAATTCATATCACAGTTAGAAAACCTTTGATGAAGTTTGAAAACAAAAACATAACAAAATACAGTAAAGATCACTTCTAACCTCTCATTAGAATATGGTTTTTTTTTCTGTACAAACTATTTTGTTCGACTTCGTCGAAGAAGAATCTATTTTTTTAGCGACAAACCGAAAACATTGTTTTTCTTTCAATTTTAGCATTACATAAACTGGAAACAAACTTTTTTTTTCAAAAAAAAACCATAACCCCCCCCCCCCCCCCTCCCCCCAGAAAATCAAATGGTTGCTGCCTAAGTCTTGCCGATTATAAATCTGAAATAAAACCGACAAAATAGCAAAACTCTATATAATTAAAATCGCTTTTTTACCCAACCCTTTATATTGAGGCAAAGTGTTCTTAAAACTTTTAAATCAACTCTAGCCGTAGAATTTATAAATCAATTTTAGCCGCAGAATTTATAAATCAATTTTAGCCGTAGAATTTATAAATCAATTCTGGCCGTATAATTTATAAAAATCAATTTTAGCCGTAGAATTTATAAATCAATTTTAGCCGTAGAATTTATAAATCAATATTAGCCGTAGAATTTATAAATCAATTCTGGCCGTAGAATTTATAAAAATCAACTCTAGCCGTAGAATTAGAAATCAATTCTAAACGTAGAACTGTTCTAGAAGTAGAACTGACCAAATATCTGGTCAGTTCTAGCTAGAACTGTCAGGATCAGTTCTAGGTAGAACTGACCAAATCAGTTCTAGCTAGAACAGTTCTAACCTAGAACTGACTAAAAGGTGTCAGGCTAACAATTCTACGTACTGTTCTAGAACAGTTCTCCTGACAGATTTAAATATCTTACAAATGAGTATTCAATAAAAAAAGAAATAAAGCAAACCCGATAGAGATTTGACTACAATGTATGCTTGCTGCATTTTACGATAACGATTGATCACTTGCTGGACAGAAGTAATTTTACTATGTCTGTGTGGGAGTGTTTTCGAGCCAAATCTAGAGGTGTTTGATTTTCGCTGTTGGTAATAGTTATAATGGCTCCTTCATTTATAAGACGTTTTACTATAGCTATGTGTCCTTCAGCAGCAGATGCGTGTAGGGGTGTCTTTTTACGATTATCAGGCTGATTGATTTCAGCGCCACTCTTAATTAAAAAATCTACTATTTCAGTATTTCCATTTTCGCAAGCTATCAAAAGTGGAGAGGTCCCAGAAAAATCCGAATCAGAAATGTTACTATCGTTTTCTACCAAATATCTTACAATTTCAATATAACCGTATCTGCATGCGGCAAATAAAGGCGACGAATTCCATTTATTGCACTGTGTTATACTAGCACGATTTTCATTTAACACTTTTACTATTTCTATGAATCCTCGCTTGCAAGCTGCATACATTGGAGTACATTTTCTGTGATTCGTTGCGTTCAAGTCAGCATGCTGGTTTACGAGAATCTTTACAGTTGCTAAATGTCCTATATCGGAAGCGACGAATAATGGCGTCTCACCGTCTTCGTCGCGTTGATTAATATCAGCTTTGTTTTGTGTTAAAGTGAGCACAATATCGGCATACCCCGCGGCAGATGCGATGAATAATGGTGATCGATTATTCCAGTCGCATTGAGAAATATCAGCCTTATTCTCTAAAAGTATTTTAACAACACCATGATGTCCCTTACTACATGCAATACATAATGGAGTTCTGCCCTCATTATCTGGTATTGAAACGTTCTGACTGTGAAACGATAAGAGGTATCTTACAACGTCTTCTCTTCCATTCATTGCTGCAACAAAAACCGGTGTTTGTCCCAAACTATTGCATTTTGAAAATTCTGAAATTTTTCTTGACAATTTTTTAACTGTCTCCAATGGACTATCAGAAGACGCTACTAATAAAGGTGAATTACCCTTATCATCGCAAAGATTAGGATCGGCATTAATTTGCAAAAGCGCCTCAACTATGCTGTTTTTTCCTTCTTTGGCGGCGACCAATAATGGAGACCGCTTGTTTTTATCACACAACGAGTGATCGGCTTTTTTATAGAGCAAAATATTCACTACTTCGTTCTTTCCTAAAAGACACGCAATGAACAAAGCTGTTCTTCCAAATTTGTCACTTTCATTTATATCGCAATCAAACTCCAATAGCAACTTAACAATATCAGCATGCCCTTCCCATGCAGACTCAATTAGTGGTTTTCGCATTTTGTGCGAGTAAAAATGGTGCTGTTTCGTAAATTCTGTATAATCTTTATAATCTCTTGCATCACACGTAACGCCTTCGGTTTCACTTTTCACACTAAAATGTTTTAAAAGTTCACGCACTTTCTGTTTTCTGCTTTGACAGTACAATACGAATTTTTCCCTATAAGATTCACTCGAAAGTTGACTGTTATGAAATGTACTATATGTTTCACCTTGCTTTAGGTCAAACATTAATCTATCAAAATATCTTTTTTCTTCATCCTTGTTAGTGATGATAATGATGTGTTTGTTGTTGTCCGTCATATTGAATCGGAAGCTAAATCGCTCAGCAATAAAAGCGCTCCGAACGAATGTGATAAAACTATTGAGAAATATTTTGCCGCATACCAACTCTGCAATTTGATATACTTTAGAATGAATAAAATGAAAATAATTTTCCGTTTTCGTCATATACATTCCCTCTAAGTTCCTTAATTGGTCTTTTATTTTACTTTTAACCTGGTCCTTATTAGTTCCTAAATTACACTCCAAGCAAATATTTTCAAATGCCTGCTTTTCAATTTCTGATTCATAAACGTCGTTTAATATTTCTTCTTTGAATCTATTATGAAAAAGCGCGCATAAGGTTATAATGCAAAATTTAAGATAGTTGCTGTTATTCAAATGTTCCAAGTCGCTTTCAATGAAATCTTCAAGATTGTCAAATAACCTGATGATTTGATTGGTTGTTTTACTCTCAGCTATTTTACACAACAACGGAAAATAGGCTTCGTCAGATTTCAATTCATGCGATAGTCTAATCTCCGTTTCTTTGGAAATATATTTTTTCATCATTTGTAATTTTTCATCGTCTGTCAAAGGACAGTTTGATAATTCGAAAACATATTTCATTAGCAATTCAAATTTTTTGAAAATGATGTCATCGTAGATATTAAAACCAGTAGCGAAGAGGAATTTAATGTCATTACGTATTTTCTCATTCTTATCAGCACTACTTACCAACTCTAGAATTGCTTCGATTTGCGAAGCCCATACATCGACAGATTGTGTATTTATATGCACCTTCCCGCACAAATCATCGACAACAAATATCTGTTTTTGTTTTCTGTTAAGGAATTCAAAAATAGTAAATGGGCTCAGCACTATTGGAATGATTTCATATTTCTCTTGCTCCTTCAATTTTAACGCTATATGACGAACTATAGAAGATTTACCATTACCGTCAACAGCAACTACAAGAACACAACCATCCCTTTTTAGTTTTTCAGATATTTGATGTGTTGCCTTAGTTTCAATGAACTTTTCGTCGTCTTTTAACCAGTCGTTTATGTGCTGCTTATGTACATCTAATGATAAAAAAGAAATGGACTTTCAAATAAATCCTTATCATTGTAAAAACTACACTATGATGTATCGTTTAAAAATACAATTTTAATAGTTCATTTTTATGTGTTCGTCAGGTTCATATTATATGTTATACGTATCTTATGTTTTGCTTCGGTCTCCTACAAATACGTAGAGCATGAATAGCATTCATATCTATTTGAATAATTAGTACCCCGTCACACTATGCCTTTTTAAGCGGGTTCTACCCGAATTTATAAATCCAGGTAACATTTAGGTAGTGTGAACGCCTTTTAGTGTGAACGTGAAGAGCAGTGAATATTAGTTTGTTGTTATGGTAATACATGACGTTTGATTTTAATTGATCTCCGAATTTTCTTATTGCATGACGTCATATATCGAATGACATAAAATTTTTACATGTGATGTAACACCTACCGTATTGTTTTGCTACATTGTAAATTAAATTCACATAATGAATTATCAAAAGGCGGTAATAAGATGGATAAGTGTATTAAGCTATGATAAAAGTCATTTCAGACTACATTTGTAAAGTAACGCAAGTGTGGTGAAATATGAAATACAGTGGATCGATATTGGTTACAATTTTGTCGCTTATATTTCTATTTTTTGTTGAGAGGGAAAATTCCAAATTTTTGTTAACTTACTATTGTGTGAACTGCGGCAATTAATTCGGATAAATATTCGACCGACACAGATTTCATACACGGTATAAGGGTGGATCCGTCATAAGTTAACCATACACCGATTGTATTGCAAACGGGACGTTTCCAGTCAACGTTTGTGTAAAAATGAATAATGAAATATAATAACATTAATTGATGACGTCAAAAATCATATACGAAATGTAGTCATCTTATTAAGATCCATATGATCACAATGTAATGGTGCTGGACCAGTTTAACCGAAGTGTGATAAAAATCGTTCAGGATTTCTGACCAAAATACATCTAATCATATCGATAGATTTTGTTTCTTTTAATCGTCAATACTCTGTAACGTGGCGTCACGTGAGAAGGACACCATGAGTGTATGGCGTGTCATTGCATTGCAAAACATACTTGTTGTAGATAGCATACAGTTCATATGTACTGTTTGGTGCAAAACAAAATCAAGGCATAACCATAAAGGATATTGAACACTACCTTTTGTTTTTTTCTGCCTTAACTCTTTCTCTCCTTTCTGTGTCAAGTCGTCAGGAACTAAAAACGTAATTTAAAAAATTTAAATAAAAATTTGACCTAGGTGACAAACTAGCTAAAATGCGTAACAGAATATTTATAAATCGTACTGAATCGTGTGTGGTACAACATAAGATGATTAGTCAATACACAGGGAAAACAACTACTATGAACTTATTTTTGGTGTAAAAGGTGTCTTAAGGTGGCTCGGGACTATTCGACTGCGCATAATTTCACGCATGAATTACAAAAGTATTTGTCGTAAATTCGATATAATTTTTTTTAATATTTTGATTGATTAGAAATGTCAAATCATTGTAGTTATGTAACCAATAATATATTTTCGTTATTATCGGTATTTTTTAAAGGGTCAAAATGACAATTCACCCATTTTCACCATTTTCCCGCCAAAATTTGGATTTTAAGGTAAAATATTTTTTTTTCCTTATCGGTGACCTATGTTTTTTATTTGCTCATTCTTTGAAGCTATATTCCAGCTTTTCATATAACAGTTTTGGACCAATTGTCATAGAACGTTTTTTTGATATTCCGAAAAACATATGTCAACAACTCCATTTCCCCTATCATTTCATTGAAAAATGGTCCCTTTTACATACGCGTTTAAAAGTAAAATTTTGAGCTTAAATGGTCCGTGACCCCCTATTTTTTTTTGACCAATTTGAATCATTTTCTTTAAAGAATGAAATAACCAAAAATACGGCACTTCTGATAGAAACTTCGAATACGCCCGAGCCACCTTAAGTGTTTGTGGCGTACTGTTTTTATAATCTCTTTATGTAAGCTTATCATTTACTTTCATCTCAAAAAAATGATTATGTAAGCTTATCATTTACTTTCATCTCAAAAAATTGATTAACACAAATCATATGCATTGTAAATTTATAATGTGAACACATAACTTAAGTTGTCTGTTTTTTTCTTCAACTTTACTTGTTTCTATTTTAATGCAAACATATTTTATATAACTTTGAACATTATGAAGAATAATTGTTTCTCCTCTCAATGGTAATTTTATACATTTCTCTTGTGCATAGGCAGATATGCATTTTTGTTAAACAAATCGTAAGTTCTTCATTGGTCAAAGAAAAGTAATACTTTGTTCTACTGTCTAATTTTTGTTTTACTTTAAAACCATCAAATATAAGATTACACAATTTGGTTCTAACCCGATTATCTTATATAATACACGACATGAAAAATGATTACCAGAATCGATAAAAAAAACTCATTGTTTATATTTCCTTTTTCTAGATTTGAAATAATTTTGAGCACAAAATTACTATAAACATAAACTGAGCGTAACGTCGCCAAGGAAATCAGAAGGGAATATGGTACCCATGGGATAACATAAAGTTTTTTTCAACGGCACATGGAATAATCCAAATCGGTAAATTGTTGGTTGTGCCATCAATTTTTTAATACAGCGGAATAAGGAACTCATTTGGATTTGGCGATTATGTTTGCACTTCCTTTTCGTTTATTTATATGTAGCTTTTCAAATGTGTAGTTTCTAATCTATCATTGAATTTGAAATAATCAGCTTTGTACGTTCTTGTAATATGTAAATCCAGAGGAGACCTTTACGCGCATGCAATTTTGGAAGGCTGTTTTGGTTTGTTTTTTTTTTATCTAAAATTGCACTTTTAAATAATACATGTAATATGTATTGCACTTTTCGTATCAACTAAGCATTTTGTCTAACAATAACGCAGAGCAAGTTGACAAACCTACCTGGCTGTAGAACAAAATGAATGCTGCTTTTAAACTACATATGTAATTGCAAAGAAGCATCGACAATATAAATAAAGGCAACAGTAGTATGGACAAAAACAAAATAGGGGTAACAAACTAAAACTGAGGGAAACGCATCAATTATAAGAGGAGAACAACGACACAACACTACAATGTAACACACACAGAAACGGACCAAGCAACAGACAAAATCCCACGAGAATAACAAATATAACATCAAAACCAAATACATGAATTTGGGATAGACAAGTACCGTGACACGTCTTATCGCAATGTGAATTTACACTCAACAATAAGAGAAAACAAACGACGCAACGTTAAAATGTAACACATACAGAAACGAACTATAATATAACAATGGCTATATTCCTGACTTAGTACAGGACATTTTTAAAGAAAAAAATGGCGGGTTGAACCTGGCTTTGTGGCATGCCAAACCTCCCCTTTTATAGCCATGTGAAATATAACATTAAGATGACAACTCAACACTACAGGACTACAATATAAATAAATAGGAGAATACAATTGACAAAGAAACACACGAACAACAGCCAACAAAAGGCAACTAGTTGAAAATTTTAATACGCCAGAAGTGCATGTTATCAACACAAGATCTACTAGTGATACCCAGATACAAAAGTTTGAAAGCAGAAACAAGCACAAAGTCGAACAGCATCGAGGACCAAAAGATAAAAAAAGTTGTGCCAAAAACGGCCAGGGTTTTCTGTTAGTTACCAGAACATCCTTATCATTTAGAATAATTTATACTTTTGCAAACAGTAAATTAATGAAATTAATAAAAAAGAGCTGTACATGATAGAACTGAAATATTAACTAATTACAGGAAATAACTGAAATACATTACATATCCAGACATTTGCAACACAATATGTAGACACATCCGAATATGTTTAAACCTCAACGCCAAGTGACGTCATATTTGAAATTGTAAAAATTGACAAAAAATTAAAACGTCATTTGAATTTGTAAAACAGATCATCAAAAAATGAAAAATGACGTCATTTAAATGAATAAGATATAACTAGGACTGAGCCAAGTTTACATTTGAACTAAATATTGATATTGCACTTAATAACAATGCACATTTCAATATATATTAATAGCAAACTAAGGCAGCAATTAACTATATTATAAAGCTATGTCCGGTTTGTTTTGAATCTCACTTTAAACGTATCGCACTGATTACGTTGAACAAAATAAAATCTAATAAATGAATATATACATTATAATTTTCTCCGTCATTTCATAATTATAAATATAGGTGATACATTTGTACACGTAGTTAAGATTGAGAAATAAAGTAAATATTACATGAATCGGTCAAATGTATATCAATAAAATATATACATGCATAGATAAAAAAAATGTATTGTTTTAGTCCTGCAACTCATTTAATATACACTACAAACCAGTAAAAGTCTGAAATGGCCTATATCTGTAATAGACTGTACTGATTTTTTCTCGACCAGTCTGAATCGGTCTTAAAGTTACTTGATAATACTCGACTGTAGTCTGAACCATACTTAACAGTGTGGATTTGTACTTGACCAGTTTTTAACCATTTTATACGAGTCTGAACCATGCTTGACCTAGTCTGAACAATACTCGACCTAGTCTTAACCGTACTTGACGTAGTCTGAACCATACTCGACCTAGTCGGAACCATTCTCGACCAAGTCTTAACCAACCTAGACCTATTCTTTGTATCTATCAACTGAATTTTATCAATTTAGGAAATATTTTCAATAAAAATGAAATTTGAACAACTTCATATTAAAAATGTATTCAATATAGTATTGAAATTAAAATTTCACAATAATCAATCATAATATAACTTCAACACTTACATAATAATATTTATCAACTTTAAAATACAAATAAAACAAGCTGATCAAATAATCTCAAAAATGAATTGTGACTAATATTTTCAATATTATTCAAAATTTTATGAATATTTCTGAAGTATTTTATGCTAACTGGACTATTTTCACCATTAACTTAGTATAGATTAATGTTGTCAGTTGACTTTAGTGAATGTTTTTTTTATTAATATTTATATAAAATGAGACCTCAATTGTTTTGTTTTATTAAACCAATAATTTAATATAATCATGATAATAGAATTTCCATAGCGATCCTTGATAACCTTTTTAAAAAAGGAAATGTGTTCCAAAGTAACAGTAAAAATTAATTTCAATTGATTTAAGTATTGTCAAATTAAAGACATGGCATGCATTAAGCACTATAATATGGTATAATTGCCTCAGTACATGTGTGTTTTACCTGTAGGTAAAAAGAAAGCCCTATTTTCTTAAATTCGTGTATTACTTATTTTGTATATTCGAAAGGCCTTATTTTTTTTTAATGTTAAACAGGATGTTGCAATTTTGAATAAGTGTTATTTAGAATTCAATACCTCTGACCAGGTGTGATCTTATTTATGAGTTTACCCCAAGCAGAGGTTACACTTTATATTTCACCACTACTCAGAAAAACAATTTTATTTATTTATTTAATTTTATCCCTTTTTGATATAAATTATATAAAATATATTATTTTTTATCCTAAATATAATAATAGATATATTTCTAATATAAGGTTAAACAATTTATACATTTTGTTGGCTGTTGTTATATATGTCAGTTAAAAAGAAATTTATTTTAACAGTTAAAAAAGTAGAGGTCATTTGGTCTAGTATGGTTCAGACTGGTATAGTATTGTTCAGACCTTTGATAAGTTTGGTTTAGACTTGAAAAAAAGGTTGAGTACAGATCAAGAATAGGTTAAGACTGTTTCAGAATGGTTGAGCAATAGTTCAGACTATTTTCAACGGCAAAGATAAGGGTCAAGTACGATTCAGTAGTCGAATATGGTTCAGACTGGGGTCGAGTATTGTCAAGTAAAAGTCAGACCAATTCAGACCTCAACAGTAAAAATCAGTACAGTTGAGTACAGATATAGGCCATTTCAGACTTTAATGGTTTGTAATGATATGATTATTTATATTCAAAACGAAAAGTGGTTACCACTAAATACTAACATGGCGAACACTGAAATATTTGATTTCCCTAAAAATGCTTAATAAATAATGCGTAACTTTAAATGAGATTAAGTTTGCAAACCTTGTTTGTTTTTAGTTATTCTTTCTTCTATTCGTTTTTCTATTCTTTCTTCTATTTCTGCCTCCACTTTCCTCAAAAATATTTCTGATAGAAATTCAAATATAACTAGTTATAAATTTTTTAGGTTTAGACAATAGTAGATTATATAATAAAACCAAACGCGAGATAATATTTTACGAGATGGTCAAGCAAAATTGTAGGTATAAAGTTATCAAACCCATACAACCCTTCGAGATGTCCTAAATAAAAAAATCGCTCTTTTTGGTTTTACATGTATCAGATGTTTGTATTTGGTTTTGCATTTACCTTTTGTTTTGGACTCGAGCAACACTCAAGAGACATTAACCGTCGCTGGAGGCGTCAACAATGTATATGTTTATGACGAATAACTAATGGTAAGTTTAAGATATTTGGTATGCAGTTGTATAAGTATTGGCACATCTCAATTTAATAGAGATTAGTTGGCCCCGCCTCCTCAGTTATGGTCTATTGACTTTGACATTTTTGACTGGTTTTCATGTATAAGTTTGTGATTAATGGAGAATCACTAGCGGTAAGTTAATTATAATTGCCAAACAGTTTATAAGCATTATCATATCTCATTTATATGGAGATTTATTGGCCAGCCCTCTCAGTCATGGTTTATTGACCTTTAATTTTTTGTTTAGTTTTCATGTTTTAGTTCAGTTTATTGGAAACAACTATTGGTAAGTAAATGATTATTGGTATGCAATTGTATTATCATTGACATATATCATTTTCATTGAAATCATTTGGCCCGCACTCTCAGTAATAGTCAATTGACTTTAAAACTTTTTCTTATTTTCATGTATTAGTTTATGATAAGTATCTTGAGGGTTATAATCTTTATACTATTTATAGAAGTAATTACCGTCTTGCTAGTTGAGAAGCTTTATGAGCGTAAGATATATAGATACGTGACAATAGTGTTATGTTACTTTACAATAGTGTGCGCGAAAGTACGGGAAGCAATTACATTGCACAACGTTCAAAAAGAGGAACGAAAGATACCAGAGGGACAGTCAAACTCATAAATCGAAAATAAACTGACAACGCCATGGCTAAAAATGAAAAGGACACACAGACAAACAATGGTACACATGACACAACATAGAAAACTAAATAATAAACAACACGAACCCCACCAAAAACTAGGGGTGATCTCAGGTGCTCCGGAAGGGTAAACTGATTCTGCTCCACATGTGTCGCTTATGAGATAACAAATCCGGTATATAGTCTAATTCGGTAGGTCACATTTATTAAAGGGAAAGGGATTGTAGTTACGACGTAAGGTACACATCCAATATCATTTGTGAAACGGTTATTCCATAACGGTCAACCAACTCGTGATGGCGTCCGTAAAATTTAAGAAGGGATGATTCAACTTCACCATTTGGAACTCTTGATTCAATAGCTTCTTTGTGAAAAGTAAAATCACAAAAATACTGAACTCAGATGAAAATCTAATCGGAAAGTCAATAATCACAAGGCGAAATAAAATTACAAAACACACCAAAAACGGATGGACAAAAACTGTCATATTCCTGACTTGGTACAGGCATTTTCAAATGTAGAAAATGGTGGATTAAACCTTGGTTTATAGCGCTTAACCTCTCCCTTTGATGATAGTCTCATTAAACTCCGTTATATTTACAAAAATAGTAAAAAAATGGGTACAGTCGTCATCATTATGAGCAAAAAACCCTCTATAAAAAAAATTATGATAGGAAATGCAAGCACGGGATTATCTTATCAATTGGGAGATAAATACACCGTATGCATGTGCTGCTAGAATGTTGCTATTTGGAATTGGAAAGTTATCAACTGAAATAATCTCTTTTGTCGCAAAGTCTCTTGACCTATATTCACGACAAATATATTGCTTTATGGGGAACCACTATGGTAGTGGTAGGTTAATGATATTTAGTATGAAGTTGCATTATAATTATATCGCATTACTATGCAGATTACTTGACTTTGAAATTTTGCTTAGTTTACGTGTATTATTTTGTGTTTATGTTTGTTTAAGGAGAACTACTTATGAGTCAATCGTATTTGGTATGCAGTTGTATTAGCATTTTCACACCCCATTTTGATGCAGATTATTTAGCCATGTAGCTTCAGTCACGATTCGTTAACTGTATTTGCAAAACTGACATGTTAAAGTGTTGCTATTTCAATTTCAAAACTACAATAAAGCGAAACATATCTGTGTGATAACAGTTTAAGTTTACCTTTGCTAGATTTCTACGTTAGTTTTTGATCTGCATGATATTCTTTGTCAAGGTTCTTTTACCAAATAATTTGAAGTAATGGAATTGATACATTACAAAAAGAATTCAATGTAAATTGAACTCTTTGCTATGGCCATATCTTTAAACACCTAAGTAATTACCAATTAATTTGTTTGGGTTGTTGAAAGCTTTTTTTATTGAAACAAAATCGTGAAACATTTAAGAGGTTAAACCATGGATACGAAATGCTTGGAAAGATATGGTTAGGTCCTACCTACAGTAGAAATTATTCGTGATTATTTACACAACTCAACTATATAAAAATATGTTATTGAGCCACATTAAAATACTTACGGTGACATTCTCTAACTATTACAAACATGATAAAACCAGCAATCACTGAAATATTAAACAATAATGCATGTGGATAACATTTAAACCAATTCAGAAACATATATTGTGTATTTCATATATAAAATTGTATAATTTAAACTTCAACTGTACATATTCAGTCAACAATTCATAGTTTTTCTATATTCAATGTACATAAGGACAGTCTATTTGAAGATGTATGTGATAAGGGTGATTGCCCCTATAATTATAATTATTGATTTCTAGTTAAATATCAATGTCACCAAACAAATTTTGTACACAAAATAACTGAGTGTACTATAGTGGACGAATGAAATAGTTTAAAAATTTATGGCATTTGTATGTACAAAAGAAGGGTATTTTAAAGTATCGGCTATGGTATTATTCTGTGTGAAACTGTATTGATTGTCAGGTTTATTTTATACGTGATTTATAAAAAAAATATATATATACATAAAAATTGAATATTTAGACTTTTTTTTTCTATCTTATATTTGCAATTGATCCCTTAGCACCCCACATCCCGCATTCACCCCTACATACACATAAAATAAACGCATTTGGAATATAAATAAGAAAAAAAGTATTTCAAAGTTATTGAATAACGACATATGCATATTGTGCAACTGATGTCGTCATAGTTTTGCTGCATATTCACAAGTTCCAAAACGAGACAAATATTACATGCTTTCAATCATTGCTTTACAAGAAAATCAACGACTATTTCTAATTGTTTTTTCTTTGCGAATACACGTATAGGTTTAAATACTTAAACCGGATCAATGACTATAACTGGACACTTCTTGTTGAGTTTATCCCAAAACACCTGTCTAAAGCTGGACTGGTCTATGATTACCAAACTGGTTAACCTCCGCCCAGTCAAGTTGATAAACAAGTCAACAGTAGTATACCGCTTTTCGAAACTCATAAATCGATATAAAAAAACAAATCCGTGTTACAAACTATAACTGAGGGAAACTCATCAAATATAAGAGGAGAATAACGACACAGCAGAAACACAACATATCTACCTCGGAACCTTAATTGGATGAACTATGAAATTATGACAACAGCCCTGTATAACGATAACATTTAAAAAAAAAAGTTGGAGTACGATTGCTTACGAGACAATTCTCCACAAGAACCAACATGACACAGAAATTAACAACTATAGGTCACCGTACGGCCCTTATCTATGAGCAAAGCACATATCATAAAGTCAGCTTTAAAAGGCCCCGAGATAACGATGTAAAACAATTAAAAAAAATTGTAGGTGTTTACTGCTTTAACTGAGAAAAAAGGTCATGCGATTGGTCAGATGCAATTGGGCTTCTTTGAATTTGTTTGTTGATAATAAATAAAGAAAAAAGTTTCTTTATGTGTCCCGTCCTATGTCATGTATTTGTTTTCGTACATATCTGTTTATAAATTAAACATGAAGACAGCATGTTCGTTCCAGTTTTATCCTTAATGTCATATAAAAAGTCAACAACCAATGGTTCAAAACAGTCAGGACCTTGCTACTGGTTTGAAATTATGGACATTATAGTTTATGATAGGTTTTGTAAGATTCAGCGTCATAAAACTTCAAACACAAGCCCAACTATTAGCATACACCATTCATAAAATGTGTTTATCATCTTAAATCGATTTATCGAGCACAATATTGAGGAAATTTTTCAAACATATGTTTATGTCAAATATATATTTGCGTTTAGGCGATATGTAGTGTTTATATAATTTTGTCTGGTTAAGTTGACTAAAGAGAAGTCAAACATTAGATAGGAATTTTGAAAACAAGCATACTCATGATTACAACTCCAGAAATATTATCACTGTGGTCAATTACATCATGTACTCTTTCCTTCAATCTATAGTTTAAGGCTAATATGTTTTAACCAAATCTTTACTATATTATTGTTTTCTCTATAAGAGTTGTAATCTTATGTTCTGAACTATCCATATTTTGTATTTTGATCTAGTACGTTATAATTTGAAAAAATAATTTGCTAAAGTTTTATTTCTGTTTTATTGATTAATATAGAAAAAATAGTATTTCAGCTTTTGACATACTTTAATAAAAAATAAATGGGAGTTGCAGGTTGGGATTGAATTCCATATTTCTTTTAAGAAATGCACTCATCGGGAAAACAATGCGTAAAGGACGACGTATTCGTTAACAATATGTGGATGCTCTTTCAAATCACCTCGAAATTTTAAATCTTGATGTGTAATTAGATTACTCTGTTGCCCAACAACCATGGTTAAAAAATCAATCAAGGTTAATGTATTAATAAAAATGTTTCACTGCCAATAATTGATTTCAAATGTTATCGTTTTGCATGATTTGTTAGTTTAAATCTTTTTTCTTAGATAAATTATAACGTATGGAACGTACTCGATGACACGATAATCAATACAACAACCTGTTCTGTTTGTTTCAGTTCTTTGAATCCAGTAAGGTCTGCAAAAACAGAATACACATGTGAAAATATCAAAACCTTTTATATTGGAAATAAAATGATATTAAAGATAAACACGTCATATCTCCTTCTTTCTGAAAAAAATGGAGGATGGTGCACTATATAAATTTGCAAGGGTAAGACTAAAATATATCATTATTTACATGTACTTCATGGTTGATATTATGATGGGAGAAGCTTGATTGATATAGAAGAAGACAGGCAGATACACTGTTGAAAGTAGCAAAAAACTGTAATATTTATAAAGATAAGGTAAAACACCAAATGTGTTGATATTAATTGATTACATCTGCTTCTAAGGGTTTTTTAAGTTTGAAAAAAGGTTCTTAATTTTGGTTTTAATTTTTTTTACTTACATTAAAGTATAGAGCCCCGAAATGTTAGTATCTAATTAGAATGATATACAGATTTTCATAAAACCGTCGACTGTAAACTTTTTTGCGCATAAGCGTTAATTCAGACAACAAAAAATCCACATTATGGTAATAGACTGATCGTTTTAATGAACTTAGTCCCTTTGATAGTCTTTTTGTTCGGAAAAAACATATTTTAATATAATTCTATTATCAGAATTTTACAGTACTAAACATTGAAATAATTAATGGATCAAAACAAAATAGTAGGTGTGTTCAAAAAGCAAATTTCTACTGAAGGTATTTGAAGACGACTTAACAAGTGGATTTTAAAAAATATAGAACTACAGACAAAATTCCTTTATTACATTTGCGTTATCAAGGGTTATTACTTTTCAACTCTTAAAAATGTTTAGTCTGCCCTTAACGACACATTCAATATATGTTTTTTTATTCAGTTTTGATCTTTCTAGAATTCTGCATGGCAACCAATCAGACAAAAAAAATACGGGTGCGGGGGTTTCTCGCCTTCGGCTGTTGTCTGCACTATGGTCGGGTTGTTGTCGCTTTGACACCTTCCCCATATCCTTTCTCAATTTTATTGACTAAATGCAGAAAATGTAAATATAAACAAATGATGCTAGTGGACACCTTTGTCTTTTAGACAGCTAGCATATGGGGATCGTAATGAGGCTATGTGAATAAATGTATCGCCTTTTTCGTGCTTAATTTGCAGACGTCATCTTTCACTATTTTTTTTTATATACTAGTGACACGTAAGTTTGGTCGTATGTTTCCTAATATATGTTTCTTAACGATAATGCTGTCGTATCACATTGTAATAAACCCAACAGCTTCTTTTCTATTGTATTTTACTAAAAAAATCATTACAATGGTATGTGATGAACTTCAAACATTAAATTATTCAGATTTAAAATTGCAACCTGCCTTAAGAAGTATACCAGGAAATATTTGAATTGGCTACACGTTGAAGTAGATGTTTTATTTTCTTTTATGTCATAATAAATATATTCAAATATTTGCTTTTGAGAGTTCCAGACGAAAGTACAACTATCAAATAAATTGCTCCAGAGGAATACACTTTATGAAAATCTCATTTTTCATTTTTAAGCATTTAAGAAGGTGTTTGAAAACCCCAAATATTTTCAATACTGAATTAGACAGCTGTTGTCTGCTCTATGGTCGGGTTGTTGTCGATTTGACACATTCCCCATTTCCTTTCTTAATTTTATGATACAAAGTAACTTTTCATTCTTTTTGTTATTTAGATATACATGTAGTAAGGTAAAAATAGTTACGTGTATCATGCGGCACACTATACTAGATATATCTGAACTGACCGTAATGTCTGCTTTATGACCAGATTTTATTAAATGGTCGTTTCAGTTAAAACTTTGTATCAAAAACACATTATTGAGTATGATAAAAAATTAAAAGCTCATCCATGACTATTAGTATTGAATTATGACTACACATGCCGCTCAAACTGATACTGGCGCCTTCCACCACCTTGAATTATAAAATGTAACTGAACACATAAAATAAGACAATAGTAGGACTTAACGTACAAAATGTACGATGACTCCTTTTATTTTATTTTTAATAATGAATTAAAACAAAGAAAAAGATGTGGTATGAGTGCCAATGGTACAACTTCCTATTTAGACACAATGCATACCAATTAAACACAAGGAAACGAATATTCTAATGCAATTTGTATGTAACAATGTTTTTCATTGGCTAAAAGTTGCCGTCAAATCCACAATTGACCAGGTGTAACTAAGGAGGGACCTGCCATTTTAAATTGGTTGAATCAATAAATGTTCGAATACTGCTATATAATCGAAAATAAAACTGCCTCGAATTTGCAGTTTTAATGTAATTTTATCCGAATTTGAATCGTACAGGTAACATAATATCCTCCGGTTTGTAAGTTTTCATTTGTATGACGTCACGTTTACCCATGACGTCTTTGCGCCAAAATCATTCATAAAGTTTCGCGGATTTTTTTTTATTTGTCAAATTTAGACATTTTATCAAGTTTAATCGTATAATTTCTTTTTGTAATGCATTAGAATCGGAATAACAGTACTGTAGGTGAACAGTTGCCACTGTCAATTTTGATTTGACGGTCGTAAATCTCCGTTTTACCGTCTCCGCTACGCGTCGCCAGTAAAACTGCATTTGCGACCGTCAAATCTACAATTGACAGTAGCAACTCTTCAACTACAGTACTGCTATTCCTTAAATGTAATAGCTATCTTTAATTCTTTTTTCTAGCATTTACTTGTTCCAAGGACACAGTTATCGTCCTTTTGTTGTCGTTGTCCACGAATATAGTGATAAGTGTGAACAGTATATTACTAGAATTTTTTGGTACACTTTCCCTATTTATTTTTGGGGATGAAATTACATGTAAAAACACTCTGGAAGCTGATGTTCAAAAAGATTTAAAAAAAAACTACAACCTCTGAAGCTGTCAAACTGAATTTTAGACCCCCTTAATACAGATTTGTCAATAGTTTTATTTAGAGCTGGTATAATGTTCTATAATTTCAATACAATTTGTCTCAATAGTAGTACACTACACTATATCAATCTTTTTGAAATAGAGCAGGTGCGATTTTTTTAATTCAAATTTTATGCCTAAAAGAAATGCAATACAAAATAACTGTCTTTTTCGGAGTACTTTATTCTTTATGCCAATGTGATACTATTTTCGCTGAATAAATTTTGCACAATGTTACATTTGTGAGAGACCGTACCTTGAAAACAAGTTCAGTGAAAAATTTGTGTACGACAGTTTTAAACGTATCGACATATGCGTTTAATATGTGTTTTAACAAAGCATTAACACATTCTTTTTCATTATAACATATCGAGGATAATTATGTTTATTCATGTATGCCTTGTGTTAAATGAACAAATAATGACACATACACGAGATGAAGTCTATACATTACCTATAAAAGGTTTAATGACAGCAGTGTGTTTTAATTTGACATCGCCAGTTGTCGAATTGTCGATCCTCCTGGAAAAATCATGACTTATCGCATAATAGTTATATGAGTATCGTAAATAATTAAGACGTCTAATTTACCTCCTTATCAATCAATTTTAAAGCATTAATTTGCAAACAATAAACTTAATGAAAAACAACGAAGTGATCGTCCATATTTGAAAATGTCTCGTAGAAGAAAATAATATTACAACGAGACTTTTTTTATATATATCAAGTATGACATATGATTTGTTGTTTTGTTCAATCATTAATAAAGTGAAAGAATGTAATAATTATTCCTTTTAGAAGTAAATTCCGTTTATTTTTGCCAAAAAAGCTAAGAATCATGATGGCATGGTCAGTCAACTGATAGGTTCCATGGCAGATTTTAGGTAAAGCTGTAATATTCAATATTACTATCATGTGTACTCTGGGGTGTGTATAAATTATTTGGAGTAAGAAAATGTTCTGGGGAACAACCTGTCCACATGTACTATTTCATGTATTTATGTAATATGTAATACATTTTGCAACTGATAACATAACACAAATTTTCTTCTATTAAATCCAGGATTTGTACAGTAAGACTGTATAAGACTATCCTTGGAAAAATAAGACTACAATTTATATTTTACTAAATATTTATATAATACCTAAATTTGCAGTCATTCTATATTCACATGCCCAACTTTCGTTTTTGTTATATCATTATGGTTCTTTTTTAAATAATATAATCAGTCACATTCAGAATAGCGTTGACGATGAAGCAGTTATAAGTATGAAAGAGGGTATTCAATTTTACTGAGTTTAAAATAATCAAGTAATTTGTCTGAGAAAAACCACCATAGCAGAACAACGCATCATTTGAAATGAAATAAATACTATATTTTTACCGTCTTTCTTTTATTGGTGGACATCTAATGTTTTTATACCATTGTGCTTTCTGTATGCATACGTAATCTATAAAATAGAGAATAATATGAGTGATAAGACACCCATAGTATATGGAGTTATTATAAGGGAAACACGTCAGTTAAATAGGGTTATCATAACCTGCACTTCACTAAATTGATCAGGGTTTTAGATAAGTTAAATTTCTCACATAGTAAATCAAAAAGGTTAACCACAATGTCAATATATAATAATGGTAAGGTGGACATGTTAGTCTCCTAGGGTTTATGGTATGTTTAACGAAACAATTGAAGCATGTCATGAACGTCAGTGTTCAAACGACCTTTGAAACTCGAAAATTACCAACTTAAAGCATACTCCATTCAAATAAGTCGACTTGACATACGACCTTCGTTACATTGGCACATATAAACAAACTTGAGTATTAAGGTATGAAAGTGAACACAGTTCTTATGTCTGGTAGGAAATCACAGCACACTTAATAACTAGAAATTATATACAAGACAACTTATTTAAATCCATCATATTTGACTTAGATAAAAGAGGCGGAAGATACAAAATAATGCAAAGTGAAAGAGTCATAAAGTTATTCGAAGAGAATCCGAACACAATAGAGAAATATCAAAATCAACAAATAGGCGAATAACAAAGCACTACACAAAAAACACCTTGAACCCAATCGAAAGCTGGGGGTTATATCAGATCATCAGGGAGGTTATTCATACTACTACTAATATTGTTTATTTAAGGAATGACTGTAATATTTTTTCTGTCTATCAAGAAATAACATAACAAATTTGGTGCACATTGAATAACGCGCGTAGCGGGTTATTTAACAGTGTGCACCACATTTTTTATGTTATTTCGAATAGTACAGTCAATTCTTATAATTTAATTCTGAATTCCATTTTAAACCATGGAAAACCATAAAAAAAACGTTGATGACGTCACGGTCACATGACTAAATTATGTCTATGAGCTAATAACAAAATAACGTCAGCAAATCAGAAGACGCGTTAAATCCAAAATTAAATTATAAGAAAATAAATACAATTGTGTATTAGATTATTCTATGAAGTATATTCCTATTATTTTCTTATTTTGTACAATTACGATAATTAACAACATTATTTTAGTCCCTAAAGGTGTAATGCTGCTACATGTTATCACATATATAGATGTTGGACAATGTGTCTATTCTACATACTAGTATTGTTTACTCAACGTACAAATGACAATTTTTCATAAACCTTATCTTGTCGGACAGTTAGTATGACCTTGTACATGTTGTAAAGAATTACTTAATGTTAACGATTTGACTTTTCACTAAACAATAAACTAAATTTTTAAATAATGCTAAATTAGAATGGGAGAGTTGTTCTTACCTGCAGTTAGCACTTCATTCTCTCCACATGATTTTTTGTAACATGAACAATCTTCATATCTGGGATTACAATAACAGGTATTGTTTGGTTTATTGACAAAGGCATATCCTCTTGTATAATCGCACCTGCATGTAATGTCAGATTTTGGTGTACCATCATTGTGCAATACTTGACCTTTATCATTACAAGTCGACTTTAAAAAGACGCATTTACTATAACCATTCATTGAAAACTTAAATGGCTGGAAACGATTGTTTTCACAGGGTTGACCGTTTAAGTTACCAATAATTATATATCTGAATCCTAAAACAGAATGTTTTAATTGATCAAATTCTTCATCATCATTCAATTACAACCGAACTCTTGATTAATATGAAATAATAAAATGTGTTAGATGTGAGGTCAAGAAAATATTTCTTATCAAACACTTATAGTTATAATCAGCATTAAACTTTAGTATGAATGTATTGACTTTTTTCTGACAAACTTGATTTCTTAATCAGTAATTTGGCGACAATAGACATCATTTGGTCCGAGTAAACAGCTATTTCTTAGTGCATTTCTTTAGGACAATAAATGGAAATAAAAAAAAATCCCACCTGAGCTTTCTCAATAATAGTTTTACAGTGTTATGTACTACTTTTGGAACAAATTATATCAAAATTATAGAAAACTCTATCGGCTCTAACTCAAAATATGGACAATTTTATGTTCAGGGGGTCTCGAAATCTTTTGACAGCTTCCGAAATACTTATGCATGTTATGTTGAACCTTTTTCAGCTGGACCTAATCACTACTTTACATTAAAATTCATGAATCAAATTTTTTCACAGTGTAATTTTATCCCCTTACTTTATATTTGAGGCATACAACATGAAGAAATAAATGTTGAAAGGGTATAGTAACACACTGTCCACACTAGGTAGGGACTATATTGGTGGACAACGAAAATGAAGAGACGACAACTGTGTACTCGGACCTTATAGGATAGAAAAATAACCAATCTTAATAAAACTTAGTATGATCTAAGCTTGATACATTATGAGACTATTTACAAAGTTTCTTGGCAATGGCATAAATATTATAGACAGTTTGATAAATTCTATATTAAACATTGCGTGTTAAAATTTGACGTTAAAATTGATAAATTTCAACTATCAACATTTGGATCTTTAAAAATTTAAATATGGGGAAAAAGTACTTTCTAAATGCCTTAATATATCATATATCATGTATTACAAGCAAAATAATACTAATTTGATCTATCAGACTTAGCATACTTTTTCAAAAGTCAAATTTATATGAGCCTGTGCCTAAAAATGGAGGTTTTCTAATGAAGGGTGCTTTCATGAAGATGTAATATTTTCCAGCAATTTTAAATTTGTGAAGTTTTTTGGTTATAAATAATCCTAACATATGTATTTAATGTACTTTAAATGAAAGAAAATTACAAATAGTATATCATATTAGTTTAAAACGGTCTTATGCCAAGTAAGACTGAATATAATTTAGGGTCAATTTAGGCTGTAACACATATTTACATTTAAAAATGCATACTGAAGCTATAGAAAATAAAAATTTATGTCTTTTACATCATTTCTATAACAAGGTTACATGATACAATAGATATGAGCACAAAAGGACCCTTGAATTCAACCTTTTTTGCAGACAGTAGGGTCAGATGAAAACATTTTTCAATTTTTAGTGAAAAACTTGCATGCACTTTTAGTCGCAATAGGTTTATATTTGAACCACTAGCTATCCTACAGAAGAAAAGAAAGATATTATGTGAAATGAAACAGGTACAAAAGACATTATAAAGTGCTTTTTATAAGTGAAATCTTTATTATGAACTTCAACTTTTATGTACCAAGCTCCTCACATTTAGCTTGATCCAAACAGGACGTTAGACCAGAGTCATTTATACAACACATTTTGCACACATTATCTGAGATAATCATCTTTTCTGTAGATTCATAGCTCACAATCAATGTATACAACTGGATTAAATTATAGAAACACAAATATTGACTCATTGAAACCTGTCAGATAGAAAGTCAGAATGCCACTTGTGCATCAAAATTGAAAACAGATTTGAAATGCTCATTATGACCATGTAATGCCAAAATGGGTGATTTTTGTAGAATTTCTATCAAATAAAAGTTTAAATCCTCTAGTTTCATGCTATTTGACATATTGAAACCATTTAATCATTCAGTAAAGTTGCCAAAGTACAGATTCTATTTTTCACGATTTCACCTCTTAGGTTTAAGTAACAGTTATTTCGTGGTGCATTTCTTTTAGACAATAAATGTAAATAAAAAAAAAAAAAACACATGCGCTTTCTCAACAATATTTTTACAGTGTTATGTACTACTTTTGGGACAAATTATATCAAAATTATAGAAAACTTCATCGGCTCTAACTTAAATATGGACAATTTTATGTTCAGGGGGTCTAGAAATCTTTTGACAGCTTCCGAAATACCTATTTTCAACCTTTTTCATCTGGACCAAATCACTACTTGACTTTGAAATTCATGAATCAAATTTTATCACAGTGTAATTTTATCCCCTACTTGCTATTTGAGGCATAAAACATGAAGAAATAAATTTGGAAGGGGTATAAAAAAGATTGGCAAGTAACACACTGTCCCCACTAGGGACTATATTCGTGGACAACGAAAATGAAGAGACGATGGACAACAAAAATGAAGAGACGATAACTGACTGTGTACTCGGACCATTTGTTAAATATAATTATCTCCATTATATTGTTATAATTTTGGTGATGGTATGATGGTATTACTAGTTTTATATTTGTGCTTTATCTAAATAGTGTTACGGTCAATATATATATAAATTTCGTCCATAACAGTATTTATTCTGTAAAATGTTAGATTAACATATAAACAGTTACGTAATAAACCCTAAAGTAAAAACGCCGAATTTGATAAGCATTATATATATAGTATGAAAAGTCGAGGAATCATTCAGGGAGTCTATGTCAATTGGGATTTCATTGCACTAATAATTGTTCTTAAGAGGTACAACAGACATAAAAGGTTTGATTTATTCATGTATATCGTTCGACGTAATAAATTTGATAACTCCCGCATTAAATACAAACATTTGTTTAATTCATATATTGACAGTCCTTTCATAGATCTTTTTGGTAGAAGAAATCATCCAATTTCTTGCTTCTTAAGCATTAAGATGACTATTATCGAAGATGTCAACATTGATCAATTCAATCAACGATGTTAATTTTCTTATGAAAATACACATTCATACAATTAACAATAGATTTATTTGCTTATTTTTGTTCACCAGTTTGTAACATCATTCATCATGCTTATAAACTAGTTATTTTGCCTGTTCCAATCATCGTACCTACAATCCCGTCCTCTTTTCTCTGAGTGTGACCTACCAATTTATACTTGGGGTTGTAGCTATATGAACAACATGACATGTTGTCAATGAGAAGCAGGATTTGTGTAAATGTCCTGAGCACCAGGAAACACCACCAGTTCGTTTTGCTCAGTCATTGTCTCCTCTATATTATATTTTGTGTACTGTCGTACTCTTGCTTGTCTTTTTTTAACGTTGTAAGATTAGTTTCGACTTTTAAGTTTAAAAGTCCTTTAGGTATTGATGCTATCCTTTTTTGTTGTTGTCGAAGAAGACATTGTTTATTAATACAAATACATTCAATGTATAATATTGTCTGTATGTTGAGAACCGTACATACTTTTGACTTAGTTGTTACACTCCATTGATAATGAATAATTTTTAAAAACTGTCAGTAAAAGCATATAGTTGTCCATGCTATATTTGTCAGCAGTTTAGAGCTAAAAACTATCGCTCAGAATGTGAACAAGGGACAACAATCACAGCAAATTTCCTAATGTCTTATAATGAAAATTGTATAAAAATATGCAACATTTGTAAAAGAATTTTTTTTTTTCTAATTTCAACCGTTTTACAGAAAGTTTATGAGATAAATCAAATTTCAGATAAGATTATCATTCTAATCACTAAATGTATTTTGTCATTACTATCGACTTCATGGTTAAAATGAACTTTTAATTGATTGATTCTTTTTACCTTTTAATTTTTTTTATGGTTTTTCATAAAAAAATCAGCAGTGTTTCAATGATATTTCCATTACAGTATATGTGTGACGTTAACACTATATAGATATACAATGTATGATGTTAAACATATTTTAGATTTTTATCAGAAAATGCTGGTTTTAAACTGACAATAACATGACATTATTGATAAATCTTTAGTCATTTTGCAAAACAGGATAAACGTATTCATATATTAAGAAAAGATACGTTACCCGGTTTATGAAAAGATTCCTCGTCACTGCAGATTTCTTTATACAGTTGACTATTTTTATCATATACACAGTAGTACCACATAGTAGAATTTTTACAAAATGCTCTAAATCGTAAACTCCATTGGGAATGGTCAGGGCATTGCAATTTAGTAGCTTCGGCGAACATCAAACAAAGCAGACCCTGATACAATAAGAACACCAAAATATAATTAATAATTGGAAGAGGCACTAACTGTGACAATTGCAAAATGAAAGTTAAATATTAAGTCTTATTTGTAAGAACAAATTGTTCCAAAGCAATAGCAGATTATCCAATAAATGTTATTTCTTTTCTTCGGTATTATTATTATTTTACTTGTTCTCCTTACAATTTCTTTTACCTTTTTACATTGTACTGTCTTCTGTTATTTTGTAAATCTGTCAATACTTGTAACTTGACATTTCATAAGGTCATGTTTTTCTCTGACTGTTTATGAAGTCTTTTCACTAAATCCAGTGGATGTTGGATGTGTACGGATTGATAGTTTAGTCTTAGATGCATGATTTTTTTATTACTTGTAAGTGGCTTTGAACTAGCTGTCAGATAACAGCGAGTACTCTCAGATATGTTCCTATTGTCTTTGTGTTGTCGGGATGTACAAGTAACCGGCCTCGTCCAATTGTATTTTTGTCCATCTGATGAATTAAGCCTTTTTTCAACTGATTTTTTATAGTTCGCTCTTATGTTGTACTGTTATACCATTGTCCCAGGTCAGGGAAAGGGTTGGGATCCCGCTAACATATTTAACCCCGCCACATTATTTATGTATGTGCCTGTCCCAAGTCAGGAGCATATAATGTAGTTGTTGTCGTTTGTTTATTTGTTACATATTTGTTTTTCTTTCATTTTGTTAAATAATTAAGGCTGTTGTCTTTCTTGTTTTACATTGTTTGGGGTCTTTTATAGCTGACTATGCGGTATGGGCTTTGCTCAATGATGAAGGCCATACGGTGACCTATAGTTGTTAATGTCGGTGTAATTTTGGTCTTTTGTGTACAGTTGTCAGATTGGCAATCATAACACATCTTCTTTTTTCATAACCTCCTAATTCATTTATAATCATGCTTTTATTGAAACGATATGCTATCATTTATCCCACTTAACAAGTAAAATTCTTCCTCTATTGAGCTAATCATGTGCATGGTAAGAACTATAAGTGTACATCCAATTCGTAAAGAAATGTTTTTCCGCCATACTCGTATTGCATCAATTTTTTACTCGTTGTTTTAAAAATTTAAAGTGCGGCCTTTTATTTTCTAAATTCATTTCATAGTATTAGCCCTGTTGTAGAATCATAATTGAATATGGTTAATAAAAGTCCTAACTAGCTTTAAGTTTACAAAAAAAAACTAGCTGACGTCTTTCCTCTGTAATAGTTACATTTTGTTGTAAGAATGTTTTCTTGGACCATTTTTCTAATATCGAAACCCATGTCTGTTTTCACTTGGGTAAACAATGGTTTACGTCCGAGGGAATGCAATGGATAAACAATGGTTTACGTCCCAGGGAATGCAATGCTTTTTTTTCATTTGTTACATAAACGATCGATACATCATGCATCTATATTTCTAAATGTGTTGTATCTATGTCAAATAGTCAAACATGACATAGATGCAAACAGTTGTGATCCTCGATTTCCGTAATTAGTTTGTGTGGTTAAACACAATTAATTTCTTCGAGGGTATCACAAGCCAAGTAGTCAGCACTTTTTGTGCTGACATGAATTGTCATTTATATGGTTATATTTACAAATTTACTGTTTACAAATTTTTGAAATACTAAGGCTTTTCTACCTCAGGCATAGATTACCTTAGTTGTATTTGGCAAAACTCTTGGGAATTTTGGTCCTCAATGCTCTTCAACTTCGTACTTTATTTGGCCTTTTTAATTTTTTTGGATTCGAGCGTCACTGATGAGTCTTTTGTAGACGAAACGCGCCTCTGGCGTAAATACAAACTTTAGTCCTGGTATCTATGATGAGTTTATTTGTGGGAATTTTCTTTCTTTTGATTAAATAAGGAGTACATTTTCCTAGCAAGGGATTCAGCCTTCTAAGAAGAGCCTCTCTATGGTATACAAGTGTATTATGGGGATTACAATTTTTTTTGTAATTTGTATTGTTTACAATAAATTAGCACTAAACATGCTAAAGTAATTCTTTACTGCCTGCAAATGTAAATGAATTATTGATATGAACAAACTGTGACTGCAAATTTGTTACATAAATTGTGATTCATAATTATGTAATTTTTATTTCATTCATTGAAAGCAACAAAGGAGTAGGTCCGGTAAGGACCGATTTTGGCCTCAAATTTCAGGTTCATCTGACGAAAGATTTTGACCACTTTTTAAACACTTAAGTGTCTATTTTATTTGAATTAACTAGTTTATGTGAAAGATTTTAACAGATTTAGTCATTAAAAACGATCCGATTCAAGCTCAAATATGAAAAATCTACCTAATATGCCGAAAAATGTCACTTTTCAGATGGTTTTTGGTAAAAATGAAAGTGGCCGCATCCGTGTTCATCCTCAACCTTTATATATGTTATGTGTTATTATAAAATACAACTTACGTTTCAATATTAAGGATGAACACGAATGCGGCCACTTTCGTTTTACACGAAAACCGTCTAAAATTTAACTAAAATGCTAGAATTATGAGGATTTCAGTAATTTAGCATGACTTAATGGTGCTAGTACCGGATATATGTGCGTTGTATTGTCAAAAACAGCCCATATTTATGTAGCAGAAGCATTCTTCTGTCCATTTAATAACTAAAGGTTTACATTTTAACAATTTTGTAAAACTGCTATATTTTGGGGCCAAAAGGGGGTCTTACTGAACCTACTCCTTTTAAGGATTTTTTTTATATGGAAAAAAAATATTTTGCAGAAATAGATATTAATGAATGTTTTGATAATGTTTATTGTGAAATTGTAATTTGTTGTCTACAGAACTTTGTTCTTTTGATAGTTATTTTATGGTATTTGTCAAGTTAATGTAATAGTTTTGTTTTTTCTACTTGGAACTAAATCTACCTCCATTTAGATGTTAATCTTTCATATTTAGACTATTGACAATGCACCCAAATCATTAATTTTTGATTTATTGATTTTTAGCTCACCTGGCCCGAAGGGCCAAGTGAGCTTTTCCCATCACTTGGCGTTCGTCGTCCGGCGTCGTCCGGCGTCGTCCGTCGTCCGTCGTCCATCGTCCGTCGTCCGTCGTCCATCGTCCGTCGTATGGCGTATATACTAAATTTCGTCCTGGTATATATGATGAGTTTATTTACAACCACTGGGTCGATGCCACTGCTGGTGGAGATTTATTTCCCCGAGGGTATCACAAGCCCAGCAGTCAGCACTTTTTGTGCTGACATGAATTGTCATTGATATGGTTATATTCTAAAATTTACTGTTTACAAATTTTTGATTTTTTTGAATTACTAAGGCTTTTTTGTCTACCTCAGGCATAGATTACCTTAGCTGTATTTTGCAAAACTTTTCGGAATTTTGGTCCTCAATGCTCTTTATTTTCGTACTTTATTTGGCCTTTTTAACTTTTTTGGATTCGACCGTCACTGATGTGTCTTTTGTAGACGAAACGCGCGTCTGGCGTATATACTAAATTTAGTTCTGGTATCTATGATGAGTCTATTTACAACCACTGGGTCGATGACACTGCTGGTGGAGATTTATTTCCCCGAGGGTATCACAAGCCCAGTAGTCAGCAATGTTTGTGCTGACATGAATTATCATTGATATGGTTATATTAATAAATTTACTGTTTACAAATTTTTGAATTTTTTGAAATACTAAGGCTTTTCTACCTCAGGCATAGATTACCTTAGCTGTATTTGGCAAAACTTTTAGGAATTTTGGTCCTCAATGCTCTTCAACGTCGTACTTTATTTGGCCTTTTAAACTTTTTTGGATTCGAGCGTCACTGACGAGTCTTTTGTAGACGAAACGCGCGTCTGGCGTGTATACTAAATGTAGTCCTGGTATCTGTGATGAGTTTATTAACATATCTTCTTACCTGCATAGCTATACAGAATCTTAAATCCATATTATTAGATGGAAAGTTCACTGGAAAATTATATTGCCATATTTTCGTTTCTTTTTCATATTAATTCTTTAAGTTAAAATATATGACCATTGTAGAAAAATGATTGTTGAAGCGGAATTCATCACAGCTGCAAGAAAAAAACATTGAACAAAATAAAATTTATATTCAGTACAATTGTGTAAACATAATAGATGCTGTAAGATATAAAACAAATATCAAACTATAAACTCGTGTAAATAATTACATACCTGAAGATCTGTAAAATTACTGTGACATTTTCTACTGTTAATATAAATGGTGTGTTCTCCATATCAAAATACGAAAACAAATATGACATGTACAATTATAGAAATGTATGATTCTGCATTAAATGGAGAATCAAATGCTAAAAATAAATGTTTAATTGTTACAGAAGTCAGACTTGTATAAGGTATTTGGTAGACAGTAAACGGATTAAACAAACATTAAATTGTTTAAGGAAATATAAATGTGCTCTACATTTATATTTATGTATTTCTTTACTTGCTGTGTTATTTATATAAACATAAACTTTTGCAATTTTAACTGTATAATACTGTTAGTTGAACTACTATAAATAAAAATCGGTAAACCTTTTCATTAATACCTACACAAATTTAAACAATATAAATTATCATTTTAAATTTTTCCTTATTGATGTTGCATGGTCAACAATGAGAGCAAAACTGACAGTGGCGTTTGTTATTTTTAACATCGGTTATGCTTTTAACAAAAGTGGAATATGCTTCGAAAAGAATGTGATTGGGTAGGACAATTATTCCTTTCTTATACAATACCTTATCTTGATAAATTCTTCAATCGATATTTGTTTTGGGTATAACTTTGAATTGGACTCATTTTTTTCCAAATATTTTATTTAGGAAATAGAAAATGGATACAAATGTAATTACCTGTTATGTCATTTGATTGCATAAATTAAAAACATCAGTACAACAGAGTCGGAAAATAACACTTACGTAAGAGGGAAAAGATAAAATATTATAGAGAACGTTATAAGACTAAACGATTATTTTTTTTACATCAAATTGTATAGAAAACTGAAAACTGATAAAGCCAACTTCCTCCCCAACATGGGTATGTTTACAGGTGTAATAAATTGCCACCTTGAAATGATTAAAAAAGAAAAATCATTTATATATCGCGTTCCTTGTTATAATAATTGTAACACAATGCATGCCATTGTTTGCTAGAACAATTACTACACAACATATCTTGCATGTGTAAAATATATTATATAACAATTAACAAAATTATGATAGCGTACATACAACTTCCAGGGGGATGCTCTCAATGTTTATAAGAGCATTTCGGTCGACTACACCCTAGTTAACATTAATTGTTTTCAAAAAAAGGATGATAGGTAAATACAGCCCCGGTATACTGCATTAACATGAGTTATATGCTGCACCGATTGCTTATATGTTGATGTTGTTACATATAAATCAATTTCTAGATACGAGACAAGATGTGAGTGATTTTATATAAAGTATGTTATATCCTTTCCCAAAACATGCAACTTGTCTCTATGATAGTTATGTGTTTGGTTTTGTTTTTATGAAATAAAGTTTGACCTTTAGTTATAATTTTATCTTTATTGACATTTAAGCACTAGTAAACCAAAAATTGCATATATATAAAATAATGTTGGTTTAAACAGCTCTTCAAATAGTGTTGATTTTTCGTCATATTGGTGACATATGAACTGTCGTAAATTGTGTTATAATCAGACCGTTCGCCTTGTGTCAATACACATGTGTTTGGTCTATGTTTTTAATGTCATATTGATGTTCTGAGGAAAAAAACCTTACCAGAACAAAGATGACTGCTATCAAATTGTCCGAACACTACTTCATGACTACATTTAATAAATTGTTAATACAATAGGTTCAGCAGGACCCCTTTTTGGCCCCAAAATATAGCACATTTACAAAATTGTGAAAATGTAAACTGTTAGCTATTTACTGGAAAGAAGAATGCTTCTGCTACATAAATATTGGCTGTTTTTTTTACAATACAATGCACATATATCGGGTACTAGCATCATTAAGTCATGCTAAATTACTAAAATCTTCACAATTTTAGCATTTTAATTAAATTTTAGACGGTTTCCGTCTAAAATGAAAATGGCCGCATTCGTTGTCATTCCTAATATTGAAATGTAAGTTGTATTTGATGATATAACATAACATATATAAAGGTTAAGGATGAACACGGATGCGGCCACTTTCAATCTTGACAAAAAACATCTAAAAAGTGACGGTATTTTTGTTGTCATACTTGATAGATTTCTCATATTAAAGCTTGAATCAGAGCAATTTTAATGACTAAATCAGTTAAAATTATTAACATAAACTAATTGAACCAATTGAAATAGACACTTAAGTAGTCACACCACATCTTCCTATATCTACCTTGATAAAGTGTTGAAAAAAGTCCAAAATCTTTCGTTAGATGAACCTGAAATGTTAGGCCAAAATTGGCCCTTACCGAAACCTACTCCTTTATCTAGACCCTGAACATGACATAAATTGGTCAACCAGTGTAGAGAAGGGGAGGACAGTTTAAATGTTTTGTCAAAAATAAAGAAACCAATGATTTATGTGCTCTGTCAGTTCAATGAAATTGTGTATTATCAAATATAAATTCATATGCTCTAGTTACTTTATATGTTTACATACCTTTTCAAATAGTTTTAACGTATATGACTTTTAGATAAAGTTGGAATAAAACTATATCTGTATGTTCATATCATTGCGAAAGAACTTTACTACTCGGCTTATGATACCCAAAAGGACTGACTTACAGTTCAACATAGGTTTGTAGTTTAATGATAGTTTTAGTTAGATGGATACAATACATCTTAAGTTTAGGAATGCTTAGTCTTAAGTTAAGATAAGTCATTAAAAGTTCTGGAATATACTTTTGATAAAAATACTAAAACACACGAACAATGTATTGCTTAGAATTATTCATAGCAAAGAGTTATCTTTCAGTAAAAATGATCCAGATGCAACAACAGCTAGCTTCGATCAATTTTGCTGTGATTTTTATGAGGAAAGAAATGGAACATGTGTCAGTAGGTATTACTGTCTTGTTTAAGGTGGTACCCAACACTTTAACTAAAATTAATTTGGCTCGTTTAATTTTCATAAAATGTTGACAAAGTATTTACTTTGACCCTTTGACAAAAATATGAAATTTCTAAAAATTTGAACCAACCGTTTTACCAGAAAAAATACACTGGTTATATAGCAGTTTGACAAACACTTATTTTGATCATTGAGAAGTTTAATATTCCCTTAACAACACAACGTATTTAAAACGTTAAGTTGATTTTACAGAGTTATCTCCCTGTAGTGTTAGGTACCACCTTAAATGCTAAATTGAATATAATGATTTAATTTAAACATTTGTGTAGAAAAAAACATGCGTTTTCAAAAATTATTTAAAAAATGGGATGATTTTTATGTTACACTTTCTTAAACTATTTGATTAAATTATGTGTATGTGCATCACTTTACTGGTATTTTTTTTAACTATGCGACTGTATCAAAATGTGGTAAATAATGTTGCTAGACATACATGCATCATGTGTTTTATTTGTATACAAACACGGAAATACATAAGCATTGCTGTCACCAAATATTTTCCCGATTACATATGCCAATAAATAGCTTCAGTACTTAATTAAGTATCGTGATATTAGCTGATTTAAACTTTATTCATTTTTTTACGAATTTGAATGACAGAATGCAGAGACGGATTTGAATCAAATGGAGGAAATCCATGTATACCATGTTCCTTGAATACATATGGCAAGTTTTGTGTAGAAAAGTGTGACTGTGGAATATATCAGAGGTATGTTTTTTTAAAACGTATCGATGATATTGATTCAGTGAAGTTAACTGATTAGATTACAATTAGTGTATGTTCTGGAAATAAAACAGTCATAAGTAGAAATAATTTTACCGCAATTACAATGCTACGCGTACATTATGTAGTCTGTAAACCAACTCTCGATGCAATATACACATCCTTCGCCTACATGTACTATGGCGTATGAAGTTTTGACCCAACAAACACTTGGTTCTATTCAGACATGTTGTATTAGGCATGCAATTGGTAGTGATGTCTGTTTTACCAGTGCACGTGAGAGTACAATCAATTTCAGTTGTTACCTTTGTAATTTTATGCACCTGCGTGCAAGTTGTGTGAATGTTTTTATTTTTTGGTATAAGTTAATTCTTTCTGCTAAGGATAACCATGAATTAAAATGTGGTATCTTGAATTTTCTTGTTCGGGATTAAATTCATGTTTCGAGAACATGGATGTGCAGGTGTCCGATTAACGTTTACATAACAGCGTGTATAGATAATTGGATATAAGGTCTACTTCACGAATTCAGTATTTAATCAATATAATCCTTTGTTTATAGTACAATCAAAACAGGCAAATATGCTTGATCTTTAAACTTTTACTTCTCCTCACTTCTACACTTGGTACAACAAAAAACCTGATAGCAAATTGTTCAAATAAGGCCTTTGACAAATAAGAATTGTCACACATTTGTTGGAAGTACTTGATAAATTGCATGTTTAACTTTGTTGATTTTGAATCCGTCAAGAGTTTAGATTTTTTATCCTATATCATGTATATACCATTTTTCTCATATTCTCAGTAACCAAATTATTATCCAAATCTATAGGGTGGCGTTCCTTTGGGTTTAATTATTTAAATTTCCACGATTTGCTTGTATTTGTAACTACGTATTATATTTTAGCGAAAGAAATTTATGTATCACAGAAAAATAATTACAACAGGGTTTTCGATAACAAAAAATAGTAAACACTTTACTTTTGATTCTCGGTACAAAGACATCATTTGTAAATATAAATAAACATGTAGACATCGTATGCATATGTTAAACGTTCAGGTATTTAGTATCCAATCTTGTATGGTAACATCTTTTGGAAAATCACTAAAAAAATATCTGCATTTATCTAAAACGCTTATAAAATCAACGTATGTATCAAGAAGGGATAAAGTAACAATAATTTTGTCAGGACATTAAAGATGGCATATTATTGCTTTGAAATTTATTCACTTATACATTGGTAGGGAGAAATAAACACATTTAATTATATTATAAAACCAGTTCTTTGCACGATGCAGGCTATTGCAACTATCAGATGGAAATGGAAGATAGTACAAATCTCTGTATAAAGATAGCTTTTGTTTAGTAGTTTACAATGCTAGGGATTGTATGGTGCCATCTTTTTGACTTTGATTTTGGTTGTATGACTGGGTGTTGCCTAGACATTGAGAATACATAAGACATTTGATAGATATTTATATATTTTTTTTCCAATATACCAAGATAATTTTAAAATTCACCGATTAAATTGATGCAGTTTTAAGATTAACTTTGTTATTAATTTAAAAAAAAAATAGATGTCATCATGTTGAAGGATGCGTCCGAAGATCAAAAACAGACAGTATCACAGATATAGGTTGGTATTCAAATATTTGAATAACATTATTTAACTGAATTTGAGAAACTGACGTATATCATATGATCAAACATAGATTTGTCATTTTCTGTATATTCATTTAAGTCAATACACGTTATTCAAACGTAAAGCTAAAACAATTAAAAGCGCTAGTCCGTTGTGAAATAGGTTAGCACCTCACGTAGAGCCGAGCTGACACTAAGTGGTCTAACTGATATTGGGGTTTCAGCCCAAAATGCGCACTGACGTCGTATCGTCATATGTATATCAAATAATAACATTATTGTTTTCTAGTATTTTTCTCCGATGAGTATGAATATTTTATTTGAAAGATTTACATTTCGGTACAATCAATTTTTAAATTCCTGCATACATATAGCAAACCATTGATACTATTTTAGTTTTTGTTTACATTCGTGATGTAGTTATTACTAACAGAACTGCAAAGGAGAAGTAAAACAAACACATGCATCACAGAGAACTATGAAACTGAAACAAATCATTTGGTTATAGATAAATCAAATGAATACATGAAAAAGATTGCTCACAATGCAATTCCACTGTTTTTTTTAATGTTTATTGTTTATAAAACATAATTTATTGAAATAGTTTTATAATTCTTTTTAAAATAGTTTTAACTTAACCCTTAAACACATTAAGATTAAAATATTAACATGTCTTTTCCATTGTATTGAATAATATTCAAAGGTTCAGTACGAACTTGGACTTCTGCAACAACAACTGAACTTTCAAGTACAGATATTCAACATGGTATGAAAACTTTCTTTTATTTGGAAAGACCTCTTTTTTGTTTTTTATCCTAAGTATTATTTATGTAAATTTAAGTATGTCAAGATTGCTTTGAAAGCATACATTTATCTTTCAACACTTTTAGTGGAAGATAACATAAGAAAGAATATTTGTGTTGTGACATTATGCTTAGTTATAATATCGAACTTGAAGTGGATTATACAACGTACAAAATAAGTATATCTCTAAAGTATATTGAAATTTGAGAGTATCATAGGAAACCAAATATTTGGTGACATAATTATTTGTTTTATTTTCACTTATTTTATGCTTGGACCGATAACATTAAATAGCCAAATTTATATTGTCTGTTTCTATAATTTACAAAGATTATAACACAGAATTGCAGATGATATGTTTACCCATAGGACCAATGCATTTGCTTAAAATCGCATCCAAACCATATTGCATATATAACTATAGAATACTTATATATTTTTTTGGAGGGGAAAGGCAAACATTTCACTTGTTTCCTAATCTCATACAAGATAATAGACGCAAACAATTAAATAAATATATAAGAAGCTTTACAGTATGAATTATTTCAGGCATTTCAAGAGACTTTCCTATATATTTAGCACTTGGGATAGGAGGCATATCAATAAACATGGTGTTGTGCATTATGTGTGTGGTTTCATATAAAAGAAAACGACACAGTAATGACATTATATCAAACGAAAATGCAGCTATGGGTCCAATAGAAGATGCAAATATACAGGAGCATGCATATGACGACATTGATGAAAACGCGATCATGGCGGATATAACTAATCATGGAGTTGTTATCAACCAACATATCAAAGAAGAATTCACAGCATCTGGTGATAGTGTAGAAGATTTCCCGGGAGACGATTATCTTACGCCATATCAACCGATAGTACGTTATTCAAACGCAATGTACAAAAATGTTCCACTAGATTCGGAAACACCGCAATGTTCAGGAACGGCAGATCGTTTTGTTGAAAAATATGAAAGTACAGTTATATTTCACCAAATCTTATAAGTTATAACTCATGTTACTTTATAATCTATTTCTAAAAAGAATGAGATGCATCAAAATCTGCGTAGTCGGCATTAACCAAACAAAATATCAGTTGATATATGAAAGATCAATTGTATTCCTATACTATACTATACTATATAATAAATTGTGTGTACACATTTAACTTCTTTCTGTAGTTTTTCTGGATTGTCTTTTCTATTTGTTTATTAAAACAAGTTGATGATTTTGCTACTGAAATGCAGAATGTTCCCTTGTCTAGAATCAAATAACGACTTAAAATTTTGTATTGTTATTTTATGTATTTTCAAATGTATTGAATTCAACATAGCATGCTTATGAATGCTACCAATTCATGGGTTTTCGATACATACACAAAAATGCTTCTCATCTTTTGAATATATTGCAACTATAACATGTTGTCAATACGTCCAAACGGGTTCAACATAATAGCAACGTTTAAGACATATCACAACGCGCTTCTGGCGTAATTAATTATAATCCTAGTACCTTTGATAACTTATTGTTCCAAATCCTGACCGTATCTTGACTTACCAGCACATAATCAGAAAATGTTTTATTTAAAAAAAATGGATAACTGCAAAGCAATTTCCAATAATTAACAAAAATCATACTGTCAAATAATTTACAATTCAAACTAAATATCCAACAGCCTAATACATAAACATACTTTAAACCGAAATCAAATATGACGGATGACAATCACTGTACAACATGCTCATACTCGGGATAGACAAATATGAAATCTTGCAAAGTAAATGATGTTGCTAAGCTCCTAAGCCCCTCTCCATCTAGTCTGTGCCTTTATAAGGTAAGGCGAAAAGTGTACTAATCAGTTTGAAATGGATTGACTCGCATATTTATGGCAATATTAATAGTATAACCTTGTGCCGAAGCATACTATTTAATAAGCAGCAAATCAATATTATTTTTTCAGTATACATTTATCTATCATTCGAACTTTAATTAATTTCCTGATATACGTTTTGTAATGGTCAGTTTTTTTTTACACAACTCTACATATTCAAGAATAGTACGTTCTTTCTGTGTCATTCTGTCAAATCTATGACCGGTTCCTCTATCGACGCCTCTTAACATCATACATTTGTCATTGCTGTCTAGTGGATTAAGCTGATTATCATTTTAAAAACTTACAAAATTCAGTTACACATAACTTAAAACAGTTAACGTAATACTCTAAGACTATCAAATATTCTACAATAATACGGTAGGTGGTCCAATATTATTAGTATAAAACTTTAATAATCGTATTTATTATATTAAAAAAACGTCTACTGTGAGATTATTATAAAGAAATCTACGATATACACGATAATTAATAAGCTCTAAACATCTAGTTAGACCATATATAAAAGCAACAGTGGTATACCAATGTTCAAAACTCATAAATCGATAGAAAAAAACAAACAAATCCGGGTCACAAATAAAATAGAGGGAAACGCATTATATATATAAGTGGATATGCATATCAATTAATATACCAGGATTGAAATGTTGCATTTGCAACAGACGCGATTTTCGCCTACAAAAGACTCACCAGTGATGCACGATTAAAAAAACTTATAAAGGCCAAATAAAGTACGAAGTTGTAGAGCAATGAGGAAAAAAAACTTCCTAAAAGTTTTACCAAATACAGCTAAATTGTATTATATTCCTATCATCGACAGCTAAATAATCTAATATAATAATGTAACCATGCTAACCTGGGGATATACATACGCTTTTTTATTTGTTTCATTTTTTTAAAACAAAATATGGCATTGTTAACATTTAACAAATACAATAAAAACCCGGAGATTAATCATCTATTCCAAAACCTGTCTTTTTCCGAATCATATCAGTTTAAAGGACGTGCTTCCGACATTAATTTATTGAATAGAAAACAATGGGAAACAAATATAACGACTGTCTGCGGTCCTTCCTTTCATAACAATTCGAATTGACATACTTTCCTGTTATTACCCTGATAGAAATAAACAAATGAAATGTATAATAAGAAACGTATAATGTAAATATTAAAAGTTTTGGAACTTATTGTCACTAACAAAGCACGTTATTTCACATTAACATATTACGGTTTATGGCTATGAATAATGCATTTGAAATGGCCTACATGTATGTGGCTTTATCGCAATGTTTATGTTGATTTTTTCTATTATTTTGGACTGCTGAAGTTGGTTACATATGTCTTAAAATGTTGTTGTAATCAACATTTTGATAAAAATATTTTGATACAATTGGAAAATTAAGCATTAACAAATATGACTATAGCATGTATATCATCATTTGTCTTAGTGTAAATAACCAATGAAGGAACAAAATTATCGTACAATAAATACATATTTATACAGAAAATAAAATATATATTTATTTGTTTTGAATATGAAAATAAGAAATACTACATGTATACACGAAAGGACTCATTGATCTTGTTTATATTCGAGAAAAATGAAACATGCATCTGTATGAAAATTACATAAACTGAATTGAAATAACTACGTTATATAGAAACAGTAATTTGCAAAATAATAACAAACATGTTTCATCACTGACAACATTAAAAAAGTATCCAAATACTTTAAATGTGTAGTTATTATGTCATGGTATATTCAAAGAACAACACACGTTTTCTAAATGCACGTACAAATTCTTCCGCGTTAAATTTGTAGCTTTAGTTATGAAGATAAAATTTATATTATTGCTGTGTTTGTTTTGCACTTTCAGTCAAGCCCTTTCTAACAATGGAACTTGTGAAGAAAAACAAAACGATGGGTAAGTCTTTTCATATGAACACAAGGAACATTAGGTAAATATTTTAGTGATATATTTATCAAAATATGTATCACTTATGTGTAATGCGATGTAAATACGCGTAGAACCTTTTACATATTTAAACTAAATATTTTATAGTATTAAGGTAGAGTCATAGTATACCGCCATCTTGGATAGTACTATCGCAGAACACAATTTGTAGACAGATGTGCAATTTTTTTTGGTTAGACTGTTTATTTATAACGAATACCAAGCATTTGAGTTTAGAATCATTTTTGTCAACGGTAAAAGCATACATACCATGAGTTCAGTAGGACTGCCGAATATTTTCTTATTCATATGCCTTTTTTAGTCCATATTTTAGCACAAGATGTGTTTATGCGATTAAGAGATTTGATTATCATTATCCCGCATATTGAAATATTTTTTTTGTTCTTAACGTTTATACTTGTTTTGTTCACAGAAAGTATACGAAGTTTTGCTGCGATTTTTTCTGGCAAACAGAGAATGGATGTGTGGGTAAGTTTGACAATATTAAAAATAAAACGTCGGCCCATAACTCAAAACATGAGTGTAACTGTACAACAGAAGAACTAACTGGTAAACTCGTCCAGAAAGGGATTGTGATACAGTCAACAGCACACATAATACTAGTGTACAATCACTAAAAGTTGATTCAAATACATTCTAAACAGATTGAATACCCATGCTATGTTTGACTTAAACATGTACATTTTACATATAAACTAAAAACGGTCACTCTTGGGTTTTAGATGAAAAAAATAATAAAGTTATTTTCGATTTCGGAGATTATAATATTCTAAATAAATGTAAATTATCAGGAACCATATTCTGAGCTTTTGATATACAAAATATAATCAAATATCAATGCAATTAATGTTAGAGCTTCTAAAAATTGGTTCAAATGCATTTCCGGCTAATGAATTAAACCAAGCTTCCTTTAAAAAATACCTCATACATATCAGACCAATTTCTGTTCTCTATTGAAATGATTCAATCATAAACATGTTCAGAGTTTTAGATTATATAAATAATTTCGATTAAGAGAAACTAAATTCTGAGTTTTTTTTTTTTATATACAGCAAATAATCAAATACATATGCAAACACTTCCAGCATATCATTTTTATTTTTGTTATGCATTCTATTATATCTTGTATCCCTTGCATTACATTTAATATCTAAATAATCAAATACTATATCTAATGTATATTTTTTCATTGATTTTGTTTTAGCATGTAATGATGGTTTCGAGTCCTTTAATGGTTCTCTGTGCACACCATGTTCGAACAACAATTATGGAAAACGATGTCTTAAACAGTGTAGTTGTATGACTAATCAGAGGTAATGTTTACCTATTCAATTCGAATGTGAAATATAAGATTGATCGAAGTGTTAAAAACAAATATATCAATATAAAGATCCTAATTTAAAGCTGCAATGTTGTTGTATTGTTTATTACATATACATCTAAAATCCTTACATTTACAGCAAGCTTGATCTCTTCTGTAATTATTTGACGGATGTTACTATTTTCTTTTCTCTTTTTGTCATCATTTGATGAGAAAATTACTAGCAAATTATTCAGAAAAAAAACCATGTTCATTTAAGGTAGCTCAATACAAAGACGTTTTACTGCTCATCTCCAACCTTTAAAATGCGTTTACTTTCTTAAGATTGCATATAAACTAATAAAAGAGGTTTATATAGATAGATCAAAGATTAATATTTTGAATAAATGCAATATGTTTGTTATGCAATCATTATGTAATCAATTATTATATAATTAATGTCAAAATCTTTATCAGTTCACTTGAATGAATTTAGGTCTATCATCTCTATAACTATACAGGAAATTTAAACGAAATCTTAATCAACACAGCAAAAGCTACAAAAGAGTGTGTCAAATTATCGCTATCGTATTATATTTTCTCATACATCTGTAATTAGTGTTACCATCCTTACCACATAGAAGTAGATAATGCTTGATAAGGTGTAAAATTTGTTTATACATTCTATCCGAAATATGAGTCGCCTGTTTGAAGATTATGGCTCTTGGAACAACATATAATGAAATAAACCTATTCGGGGTATCCATGAAGAAGCTAATTTCAATTGCAAGTGGAAATTTCTTTAACATTTGGTAAACACAGTTAATATTATAATTGATAACATAGTTGTTGTGTAATACTAACATTGCATTAATTTGAAAGAGTAATCTGTTAGCTATCCATAAATACAACTTTTATAAAAATTTTAAGTATAATAAAGAAAGTTACAGCGTTTTAAAACTGGGGAATAGGAGGTATAATTTTTTTGTATTGTACTTCTTTAAGACAGAACTAGCAAGTGTTACATAACTCATTTTGATCCTGGTTTATATGATGATAATGCTGTATATGTATATATAAACTGTATAATGTGTGTATTTATTGAATCCTATGAGTTGTGTATTTGCTTACGGAATAAATAATTATTATGATGAAGATAAGCATGTGTAAATGTTAATAAACAATTTTCACGTTCTTATTATTCAGCTGTAACTGGAGAGCACGTATTTACTTTACAAATTCATATCGTCACCACCGGGATTTGAACCCCGGTCGCTGCGTGACAGTCAGTGCGTTAACCCACTGAGCCAAAGAATCGATTCCCTAGCTCAGTTGATTAAGGCTGGCTTTATATGTTCTACCTGTACTAAGGAGGGGAAGCAACTCCGATATACTATTCCCCACCACAAGAGTCATCATATCTTTTATATGACTCTTAACAACAAAAACCCTGGCCATACTCCAGATAACCATCATGGATTTTTTAGTTGGGCGCCAAATGTAACCGGAAAGTTCGTATCTACTTTACAAAATCATATCGTCACTACCGGGATTCGAACCCCGGTCGTCTGCGTGACAATCAGTGCGTTAACCCACTGAGCCAAAGAATCGATTCCCTAGCTCAGTTGATTAAGACTGGCTTTATAAGTTCTACCTGTACTAAGAAGGGGAAGCAACCCCGCTACACAACAAGCCTTTTCAAATAAAATGTAAAACGTTATTTAGTGACAATTGTAAAATTCGTAATCAACTTATTAGTTCATGTCTATGTTTTTAGCGTATTACTAAATGTTTTATGTTTCAACACAAATGTTCGGTGTCTGCTTAACGACATTTGTTAACACTAGACAACAATAAACAACATCATTTTTTATCACCACTACTCTGAAGAGAGTTCAAGTGGTACTATTGGTCAACCATGATATCTTGATTGCATGACTTTTATCTTCCGTTAGATGGCGCAATATAAATACTAATGGTACTTTAATTAGTCAAGGGTGCTGTAGAGTGAACTTGGTCGTAATCGTTGGCAAGCAAAACATCTTTATACTGTACCGCTAATCTTTTTTGTTATGAAAGATGTTCTCAAAGTTTCAAGATTACGTTATCATAATCAAAGGTAGACCCTTGTGGAATTGTCTTTAATAAACATGGGATTGATTCAGGATATGTAACATATAAAATGTTATGTGCAAATAGTGTAAAGTCTAGTTGAATAGGGTATTGGATAGAAAACAATATTGATGTACAAATAAACGTAATACAAATACATGAACCTTACGATGTTTCGGGTTATTGTTGAGGTTGATTTTTAAACATTTCTAAATTTTCCAAACGCAGATGTGATCACATCATTGGGTGTGTGGACTTTACAACAACAGTAGATTTGTATCAAGGTATTTACTTTTATTTCTTCATGTGAATACTATGTGGTACATACAAATGTAACAAAACTAAGAAATATTTGTATTGCACTTAAAACTCTGTGGTTATCCATCTATAGTTTAACTGTCGCAAATTGAGGCGACAAGTGCTATACAGATAGTGACAAATTTTGTAATAAGCGCTTGAAATTGTTATTGATATAATTCATCATTCAGAAATAAATCCTGCGTATCTTTTGTTTTAAACTTTACTTCTACCCAAACGTATGTTAAACTTAATGAATGTCTGGGTTTTTTTTACGAGGTTTTTTTTTGGCAAATTGTTTTGTAATGAATTATGCCGTAAGTGTTCTTGTTAACACTGTTTTGAATATTTTTGTTTTGGCCTTATGAAGCTGACTACACGGATGGGTTTTGTAACTGTTGAAAGCCGTACGATTGACTATTATTACTTTGACCAATATCATGTGAACTCCTGTGGATACAACACCTCCTAATGTTTATATTAGGTAATGAATCGAAACAAAAGAACACGGATGGACAATTTAAAGTAAAATCACAAATATATTGAACTCATAGGAAAATCAATTCGGAAAGTCCATAATCACTTGGCAAAATCAAATAACAAAACACATAAAAAACGAATGGACAAGAACTGACATATTCCTGACTTGGTACAAGCATTTTCAAAAGTAGGAAATGGTGGATTAAACCTGGTTTTATAGCAAACGACTCTTAGTGATGATTTCTTCTTGAAAAAATAAAGTTGATGATAGATCGCTGCTTTTCTTCCAGCGAAAAATTGATATACATATGCAGGAAGAGAACATAATTATAATGTAATAGGAATATTTAATCTATTTTGTACTAAACCGACATGCTAAGTTGGAGCTTAAACCAAACGTGCCTGACGTAGAATCAGTTAATTCCGATTGTATGTTTGACCCGTCAGGAGTTCGAATCCACTTACCCCAAACACGTTACCTCAAGACTACAGAGGTGGTTAAAAAATTAAAAGAAGAAGTACACATAAGTACCAATTATGTACGAACACATAACAACATGTAAAACAGTTCAACGGATAGACAAACGGACTGATTTGTGATAAAACATGTACAATTATCACAACAACAAAAAAGAGTTATGGCAGAGATAACTTACTGAACTTTTGATTCTGTCATTTGTTATGGGACTTTCCTTTTTGAATTTTCTTTGGAGTTCGTTATACTTGTTATTAAACTTTTTATCTGCATATAAGGGAACGGTAGGATAAAAAACATAAATCGATTGAGATAAAATACATCGGGGTTACAAACTAAAACTTAGGGAAACAAATGAACTATAAAAGGAAACCAATGGATCACTTGAAAAACTGAAGTGCAACAAAATCAAACGAAACGACATATAACGAAACGAAATATTCTATAGCAACTAGCATATACCTGACACGTTACAGAAAAAAATGATGGGTTGAACCTGATGATTGATAGTAAAACATCCCGCTCCCACAAAATTAGAGATTCATTACTTGAAAATGTCACATTTAGATATAGATTGTAACGAAATAAATATGTTTTATCTCTCATTTAGTTTCATGTTAAAAACATTTAATCAAAATTAATAGGTTACTCTACGGTTATGATGTCTGTAACAGAGGAGGAAAGTTCGATGATAAACCGAAAGAGGGTAGGTTCACAATTTAAAATATTTCATTTACAAGTGGAATACGAAAAGAAAGTTAAATGCTTCACTTGATGTATACAATAAGTACATCTAACATTGTACGAAAAAAACACCTTAATAAGGAATATGTTCGCGAAGAACTAAGATCTGTAATATACGTGAAGTGAAATGTAAATCAGGAAAGATGGCCTATTGCCAACGAGACATATAAAGACCACATGATAAAACTGTAGACAATTCCAAGTAATGGTGCGCGGATTGATAATGAACTGAACATTAGGGTATAATAATCATTACATGGTCTAGTGACAACATTCGTGAGGAAAACTAAAGACTTATTTTATACCTCAACAGTAAATTACGGAAACAAACATATTCAGATCATACTATCATTCAATATTGTAATTTACATTCTGTATTAACAAATATTCGTACTGTAACATGTGTAAATATGTTTAAAACTAGACTAGAAGTATTTTATAGAGAAATACTCGTACACGTCCATATGTATACATGTCTGAAATTTTTTTTTAAGAAACCTATTAAACATGTTTTTATCAAGGAGAGGGTTTTTCCCAGACTGATCACGATCCGTGTTTTATGTGTTTTGCTTTTAAAAACCTGATGTTCCTTTTTTTCCCTTTTTTTATTATAAATTAACATAATATGGAAAAGTGATGTAAATTACCGTTAGCAGTAATGCAATATGGTGTTAATAATAAAAAAAAAGTATAAAACATTCGCTCACATGATCATAATCCTGTGCATTTTAGTTTATATACTTTTTTTTAAATAAACCTAAATTCCCAAGTCATGATTTGTCACTTGAAGCACATTATTTCTGTTATCTGGCAGTAGACATTATTTTCGTGAAACTGAAGCAAAATAAAGTCAATAATTAGCGGATTTTTAGTCCTTATTGATTTAAAGATAAAAACATTTTTTTATATGGTTTATGTAAAATTAAAAATTATATATTGCAGTAAGCCTTGCACCATATGCATAAAATAAGACTAAATGAACTTTGTTTATAAAGAAGTCAAATGTAAGTAAATTACATTTGCACATGCTTTTGAATTTTCATCTGACCATTGCTCTGAATTTCGTTGATCGAATATTTAGACCAACTTTATATATTCCCACAAGACAAATAAATCGTATTAAATGGTAATTTTCTAATTCTGCTTACATGTTATTCGCTGCTTTGATAGCGACTTCAATGGAAATCGCTAGCAAATACAATGCTAGATTTACCTTGTTCTTGTTGAGCAAAAAATACAATGGCATCCCCGTAGTGCTTCTCAAGTTGAGCCTTAAGTTTAGGGGATTTACAGTATGTCTTACTTACTTTGTCAGGTAAAAAAGAGTGGTACATTTTCAAAAGTAATGACAATATCAGAGACTTTTTGTCACGAATAAGGTCTCTGTTTATAATTTCAACTACTCTTTCAAATGCCAAACCATACGCAGTTTTATCAGTTAATTTTGGTCTATATGCCAAGTATGTGGTCAGACATGCTGCGTGATACACTGCATTATTGAGCAAATTATCTTGCTCTATTCGATGAATCATTTCAGCGTCGTATGCTCTAACAGCAGCATCTTTAATATTGACCAACCGTCCAGCGGATGAAATTGTATGGAAAGTTTTCACCATTTTATGAGACATTTTTTTTGCAAATAATACACTTTGATGTATTGTGATCAATATTTTCACGCACCAAAGAATAAGTTACATCAGAACTTATATCTGGCGTTTCCTTTGCAGCTGAAGAACATGATACTGATTTTAAATTCTGCTTACTTGTATAGCTTTTATAACATGACCTATGATACCTACATTTGGGTAATTCACTTGCTGTTTCATTGCATAATTTATTCAAATAACTGGACAAATTATCACGTCTCTTTGCAGCAGTATTTATCACACTTTTTCTTCCAGATTCTGTTGGTGTTATGAAAATTTCTTCAACAACGGAATCGCAGATAATACATTTGTCAACACCAACAACCACTCTTCTTTTTTTTTTACATCTGACGGGACCATTTTTAACGAGAATGTTATATCGTTCATTTGATTGAATAAAAAACAAATCAAACACACCTGAAAACCAAACAAACCCTACAGTGATATTCACTTTCCCAGTTTAATTCAACAAAAAAGAATAAACAACACCAAACAACATAAATTAATCACAAGGCTTCGAAAATTATAGAATAAACAAGAAATATGTTGGGAAATTGCTACGAATGACCTTCGTTAAATCGCCGAATGTGGGACTATAACTAGAAACCACAACAATGTCGGGAAATCTGTGACAAATATTCGGACTTGAAATCTGGATAAAAAGCAGATATTTAGCCAAATATCTATCTTATTAGGAATTAATTTCAAAGAGTAGATCAGGTCGATTGAAGTATTATAAGGCGGCTTTACTGTTGTTCCTTTTCAATACACACATACTGCACGTGCAAGTAATGCTAGGTAAAAAACGATGATTTTTCAGTGTTATTTTCAACTGTTTTCAGATGCAGTGTGCTTTACATGATGAACTATTTGGAAATGCCCTTAATATTGCACGAAGTTCAAGAGGAACTGTATTTACCAATTTCGTTCACAAATTATGTTTTAGAACGGGTTTGTTATGAAATTTGTCTACCGAATCAGTAGTGGGGTATTCGATGCAAATAGGGTAACGTCAGTTAAGGCTATTTTAAAGTCATTTGTACCACATTTGATACTTACGACAAACATTTTTTCTAAATCGGAATAATCAATAGACAATTTCAGACCTTAAAATTCCATGAAGTATTTAGGTAATTTAAAATCGTTAACTAAGCGACTTTTTCAACTTTCGCCGCTCCTCTATTGATATCATACAAAATGTATGTCTCTGACAATGTAATTGATTTGCTGATAATTTCTGAATGTCCTTTAATTTTTTGGAAACTTGTTCCTTTTCAAATCAGTATTTACTGCCAAAGAGAATATTGTGTTCGCCCTGTGACTATTATAAAGTATACTAGATTAGTCCTAGGTTCGTCTTTTACTTTTCTCTGCATGTAAAAGCTTATAGGTAGAGACTATGTGCCGCTCCCCTGTACTAATTCATCCCTTTGAAAGAAAACAAGATCCAAGTTGGAATGATCTCTGTTAAGCTTCCTACATCAAACAGTGAAACTTCCTTTGGTCTTAGTGTATAAATATATTGCTAAAATGGTAATTAAGCCAGTTGCTTTAAAATCACAAGATCAGGATTGAGTAAGGTTAAGGGGATGTTGTAGTACTAGAACCTGACTTATCAGAGACATATAAAAGATGCATATATATGTAAGCCTCAAATCTATGTCCGGCCTCAAATGTATGTCCTTCCACCAAATCTATGTCCTTTTTAATATTGCGTCATAGACGTTCCAAATCTATGTCCTGTATTGTCTCACATCTATGTCCTTTATTTACTCAAATCTATGGCCATTTTTAGCTCAAATCTATGTCCTTTCATTGACGTAAAAAATAATAAAACGTCATCAAGTAAACAATGAAAAGTTAACAATTACAGGTGTAAGTACGGCCTTTAACACGGAGCATTAAATCACACCGAACAATGATTTGAACAAGTGGTTTATATGACAAAAGCAGGGTTAACATTTTATCTATTTTGAAATACACATGGTTTAAAATTGCTTTATATTTTATTTTTTTTTAAACTTGAGGAAAATCTGTTATGAATAGTGGACTGATGGAATATTTTCAAATACGTCAACTAGAGATTTATCCTCTTGAAATGTTTTCTGACAATTATCGGGATATCTTTACTTGCTCCTACTTTTTGGGAATATTTATAATTCAAAACACATCCAGCCATGAACAAAGGGACTGCAGTGTTTACATCTGGTTTCTGGAGAGAAGGAATTTGCCGAAACATAAAGAATGATTCTTTTCGGGGAAAGATTTTTGTTACTTAAGACATAATTACAAGTTTTACATTTGAACTAAATAGATATCAGCTAATACCAAACAATTGATATATGCTTTATTGTGATTTACAAATATTTTAATTAAAAATATACGTAACTTTTATTTTTAGCAATTCAGAATGATTTTATTGCATGCATGATAGTTAAAGTAACATATGATAGATAAAGTAGTATGAATGTCAATTTAACAGCAATATGAAAAAATTTAGAGACAATTAAAGTACGCTGAAATTGCATACAAATAGTCATTCTTTAATGTCCTTTTAGTAAAAAAAAGTATGTGTAGTTTAATTATTGAAAACGGCATACAATAATAATACACACATGTAAAGATTTTAACTACAAACATGGAGAAATTACTTTATAAAACAAAAATCATACACGACCGTATTTATAAAACAAAAATCATACAAGACCGTACTTAAAAAACAATATTTTAAATCAGGGACTTTCTTAGTCCCTGTTTAAATACAAGCAAAATAATCTAGCTAGATTTACTTATACTTGACCTCTTGTACACACAGGGAGAACACATACCAATAAATTAATATTGAACTATACGAAATGACTTAATAAAAAAGAACCTATAAGGCCGAAATTATTAGACGGGCATTAATTTGAGATCTGAGGTTTACATATATATTTATAGATTATCGTTGATCATCTCAACGAGATTGATTTTCTCGCTTGATCCGGGACGGCGAAAGCGTGAAATGCAATCGAGTTAAGATGACCAATGATTATCTATTTATCGCTATTTTGCATATGACGACGTTGTAGCATATTAATCTATTGTAATAAAAATTCATAATATATAATACAATTTGTAGATTTAGCTAACAAGGTCCTTATATTTGTATAAAATAACATTTGTTAATAGTGGAAAGTTGTTTTACCGTTAAATAAGCTACAATTAAAAATTGCTTGCTAGTCCCTCTCTGTGATTACCTTTAGAGAACTTTGGTTCATTTCCCAATCAATCTATCATGAAGGTAAGATAATTAATACGGGTTGCAATCATAGTCTTTTTCAAAAATGATGAACGGTTCTTTATATTGGTATGTAATTATTTTAAACGTTTCAAATTTATGAAATTATATTCGTACATCAATATTTTTGATACACCAATAACAAAAACTGAAATATATTGAATCGATACATTTTGTAACTATTCAAATTAATATCAGAAACCTAAACTTAATTATAAAATAATGAACCTGTTAAAGGGAGACAATACTCGCATAACTTTTTCGAATTGGCACATAATACAACGGAATGTCACTCTTGCATACAAATGGCACATCAATATATTAATTAACTGTGCAATCGCGCTCCACCGTCAATGATGATTCTTAATTATAAATATAACCAAAAGTTGTTAATCTATAGATGGTAAAGACTAATGAAATCTAACCCACTGTTCAAATGTTTCTTTGCATTTTTTTAAAACTTCCTCAGTAAAATGCTTGAGCCACTTGACTTTCATAGCTCATAATTAACGTTTTTACACAATATTTAAATAAAGTAGCTAAAGATTATTCGCTTCTCAAAGTGTAAGACGCAATAAAAATCGTATGCTTGCACCATCTTACCCAAAAACAGATTTAATTAAGTTCTGAACATTTCGACATTTCTTCGTTAAAACCGGTTTTAAACAAATCACAAGTACGTGTTAAGATCCGACTAAATACCCATATCCTGATATCGTCAGGTTAATTTGCTAGACGTTGTCAATTTCATTTCAATTTCGTTAGCAATGCCGCGTGCCTCCTTAGTTTCTAGCAATAATATTCCATCTTTAGCAGGTAGCATGATATGAAAAATTATCACAAAAAAGATCAATGGAAAAATGCACAAAATAGCGATAATGTATTATACATGTTATATATGTGACGGTCTGTTGTAGTCATGGTAGTACATATATCTTTAGTCTTCTGGTCATTCTTTCTCCATTGTCATCTTCTTATTGCTCAATAATTTAAAAAATAAGGGGACGGGTGGGGGAGCAATGAGAAATTAAACAAAGGAGTAGGTTCAATAAGACCCCTTTTTGACCCTAAAATATAGCAGTTTTAGAAAATTGTGAAAATGTAATCTGTCAGCTATATTTAAGAAAGTAAAATGCGTCTGCTACATAAATATGAGCTTTTTTTGACAATACAATGCACAAATATCGCGTTCTAGCATCATTAAGTCGTGCTAAATTACTGCAATCTTCTCAATTTTAGCATTTTGGTTAATTTTTAGACGGTTTCCGTCTAAATTGAAAGTGGCCGCATTCGTGTTCATTCATAATATTGAAATGTAAGTTGTATTTGATGATAAAACAAAACATATATAAAGGTTGAGAATGAACACGGAGGCGGCCACTTTTGTTTTTGACAAAAACCATCTGAAAAGTGACGTTTTGTGGCATATTTCATAGATTTTTCATATTTAAGCTTGAGCGTTTTAAATGACTAAATCAGTTAAAATCTTTCACATAAACTAATCGAATCAATTGAAATAAACACTTAAGTGTTCAAAAACTGTCCAAAAACTTTTGTTTAATGAATCTTAAATTTGAGGTCAAAATCGGCCCTTACCAGACCTACTCCTTTATCTAAATATGAGTATGATTTGTAATCAGTTATAGAAAATAGTATTCTAAATTAACTCCCATTGACCCAACAGTTACATCTAACCTTTAGTTGAAATGTTTCATACCAAACAAAAAGATCGAATAAGAATATTTATATACTAGTATCAAGTCAAAACATATATTGTAAGACAGTTGCACATTATACATTTACATATATGCCTAGAGATGTAATATAACTTTGTTTTTGCGCTACATATCTGTTTTTCGTTATTTTTTTAATATATATACCGTTTAAGTAAAACAAAACTAATCTTGAGAAACAATGACAGTTTGAAAAGATACATTTTTTTTGTGGAATACAAATTCGGTAAATATGTTTAAAATTTGTGTGAATTTTCTCGTGTAAAATGAATGTTTTATTTTTTCACATTTATTTCTTTGATGCCTTTGAAAATAAGGAGATGTGGTATGATTGCCAATAAGATTACTTCACCAGAAATTTTGCACATGCATTTTTAAAACTCTAGATTCATATGAATGAAATTTTCAAATGTGTAAATTTCAAGTTGAATAATACATACAATAGGTTATTAAAGGTGGATGTTGTAATAAAAGACTTAGCATGAAGAGATAATTTTAACCGTTATGAAAATATTCATGTTTGCAGTATGTTGTTTTTATTGTTATATCAGCTTATACACTATTTATAAATATGGTCTCTAAAAATAAAAAGCAATGGCAAATAAATTGCGAAAAAAAAAAATATTTTTATAACCTCACCAAATTGACGTCAAATTCTGTTGAAGTTAAATGAGGGTTTTTTTTTATCAAAAAAAGCTGCGTAGCACAACAATATATAATGAAAACGCACGTACAACACTTATAAAACTGTTTTATGTTTTACGTACGTCATGTATTATGCCCATTTCTAAACAGGTGTTTTACACCCGTTTTGGTACAGGCGTTAAACGCATGTTGTTTAAACCATGCGTTTTCCATATTACGTAAAACGTACGTTTTACAGACGTTTTTTTTAAACGTACGTATAACATGCATTGCACTTTTTGCTGAGTTTTTATCGTTTTGTAAAACACACATACAGATGCATAATTTTCCAGCTTTACAGGGCATAAAAGGATGTATTTAAATGTTAACAAAGCATACAAAAAAACAAAACAAAAGATCGGTGTCACTTTCAGATACAGAGTCACACTATCGCAATTTAAGACCATTTATTCGAAGAATACAAGTATGATTGACCTAATAATAAAATTCAACATTAAGCACTAATTAAATTACTGCGAAGATATCTATAGTGTAAACAATTTCATAAAGCACATCATTTATCGTGTATGTTTTTTTTTCTAGATGTATCAAATGACGAAAATTTATATGAATATGTTTATGCATTTGGAGGTGTTGCTGTATTTGGTATGGTTTTACTCGGCTTTTATTACAAGATAAAGTGTTATAAGTTGCAAAATACAATCAACATGCATGATCCTGAAACAAATCACACATCAGAGGAAAACGAAATTGAAAATGTTTATGACGAAATTGATGAATTGGCTCTGGACGATATGAATCAACAGCCTCACCACAATAGTTCTAGTATTGAGGATGATTCTAGCAATTCGTCAGGTACAACCAATAGTGGTACGACGAACAACGAAGGTTACCTTAATCCATACCAACCTATTATACAAAATACAGATACCCACACATACAGCTTGACTTCAGCTGCAGTTTCGTCTACCGAACAGGAAATATGCAATCAAGCCTGCGTCAATGTAAAAAAATATGAAAATTTAGAAAAGTCTTCAAATGACTCAGACTCGCAATCTCTCAATTATTCTGATATTCCAATTGATTTGAAACCTGTGACGGTTGATTTAGATGGATATGAAAACACACGCATCTTTTAAACATCAAGTCAAATTAAAGATATATGCAGTCATGTACATGTATTTTACACTTTTATACTGACTTTGCATCTGTTAAAACTCTATACAATGACTAGTAGAGGTAGGTCATTTAAAGACGTTACAACCGTATTATATACGTTGACGTATCCGTATCTGCAGGTATAAAAAAAAACAGTATGTGATTCCGAGCTTTAATATTATGCACTATCAATAATCCACAATTTCTAATGTAAAATATCAACAAAACGAATATCGATGCTTGTGGAACATGTTATCTGACTTTTAATTAAAGATAGTTGGAACCGTTTACAGAGATGATAGTAGCGAATACGGTACAATCGTTTGTTTGTGTGTTATCTTGTGCTCACGCAGAACCAATTGTTATTTGACAGATAGAGTGATATTCAATAGGCTTTTGTTCAAATGTATTTATATGACATATTAAGACAACTCGTGTTTCTATTACCTTTTGTGATTAGATCACAAATGAACAATATTCAAAGTTCCTTATATTTTTATAAATAGTATATTTTTTTTTTGTGTTCATTCAAAAAAGATCTTGAAATATATTTTAAAAATATATTATTAAAGGATTGTGTACGATATTCGTGTACCTGCCGTACATTGGCTCATGTTTATGGGCATGTAAAAGTAGTTGATAGATCCCCTTATTTTTTTACAAAACACCACTATCGCAAATATTGAAAGTGAATGTTTGATTGTTTCGAACAGATTCCAATTAGGTACAAAAAAAATGAAGCAAAACGTATAATATTCATAAGCTCGGGATGACATAATATTTTTTGATATATCTGCAGATGCGGATACGTCATCGTATACGATACGGTTGATAGTTTTTTTAAATGACCGACCGCTAGAGCATTTGCATTAATCAAGTACTTGCTGGCGTATTCGTATCGACGTATCGTATAACACTTATATGAGGAAAGGATAAATTAAGTCAAGTTGGTCCCGATGAAAATATTATATAATGCATTTTATTTTAATTGAGATCGGGTTAAATCATTATTGTTAACAAATCTGTTCGATACGTATACGTCGATCCGTGCACGTATCCTGATACGTGAATAATGCAAATGCTCTTCTAATACCATCCTACACACAATTACATCAACTCAAATACATAGTTAAGTTATCAATTAGTGTTGGTACCTCAAATATCGTTTTCTTCTAACAGAGATTTACAATAGCTAACCGACTCCGAGTGAGATTACGAGCACGACTACAAATCATACAGGTAAACTATATTTTGACTTGGATGAGTTTAATAAGTTTTCATTAAAATGAAGCATTGAAAGCGTATTATGGTCTTAAGCTCGGGATCACATAATATTTTGATAGATCTGTAGATACGGAAACGTCAACGTATATGATACGGTTGATACGTTTTCAAATGACCGACCTCTAATTATAGATATTAATTGACAGTGCTTCGTAAGCATTAGGAGGCTGGCTGATTGACTTTGTATTAATGTTTTTAAAATGTTATATCAGGTTGCACTATAAATAAAATTATATATATATATATAGGTCTTCCATACATTGAATCAATGAATTTCTGTTAAAAATAGTTAGGGGAACCCACTAGTTTAATATTCGAAACAAAACAAATAAATGAAGCCGAAAACTTAAAAAAGTGTGATGATTTTTTTAGTTTAAATTAAATAATATTATATTTGATAGATAACATCAAAAGGACGAATTCAGAAATACGGTGAAAATACAGCGTCAAAAAATAATAATCTCTTTTCATTATTCCCTTTTTTACTTGAATACTAAAACATAAACTATTTCATTATTAAAATCATTCATCATTGAACTTTGAATAGTGAATAATTAACTATTTCATTATTCATCATGTTCATTACTGAGTTATTTTTTTTATAAGGAATTCATTTAGGAACAAAAAAGAGCGATACGACATAGGGGTCTGTGTGCCTGTTTTTGAGGTATATTAAGCTATTTAATTTTTTCTCTTGATTTTCCTTATACATGTAATTGAATTGGTTTATTTTTAAAAAAACTAAATGATGCTTTATTTTTATCTAGTTTCCTAATCAAAACAATTAAAATGAGAAAATGAATACCTTGCAGCTTCCTTTACCGTCGATGCTGACATGTTTAATGTTATAAAAGAATTTAAGCGTCTTTGACCTACTTTATCTTTTTATTTGGATACTTGCGAGTATCTTCTCCAAGTTCAACGGGAACATAAGAATGATATAGAATAGAAACCAGATGGAACCTAGTTTATTTAAAAAAATAACGAGTATATTATAAGTTTTTATCAAAGTGCTTCTTAAATATAACCTTGTTTACAACATCTGAACATCTAAGGTTTTGTTTTCTATTCTAAACAATGTAAGTTGGCAGATGGTATCACCGATCAGATTTACAAAACTAGATACCTATGACTAGCCATGGTAGCAATTGATTAATTAGTAAACGGAATTCGAATGACGACGTACGACATGCAGACGAATAGTGTCCGGGTGTGGCATATTCTCCCTTTGGTCGGCTTGAAGGTCTTTGACACATTCAACATTTACATTCTTAATTTCACCAGACCCTCGGAGCAGGTGGGCATTTTGAGCTACATATACATATGTTCGGACGGAAATTATCATCGTCAAATATATAGTGTCATTATAATCTTTCAAATCTAAATTTAAATTAACATATTTTTAAATTATAAAATAGAGGCAAAAGATACCAGGGGGATATTCAAACTAGTAAGTGGAAAATGATATAACAACGCCATGGCTAAATAAAACAACACAAACCTGACATACAGACAATAGTACACAAAACACAACATAGAAACTTAATAACTGGGCAACACAAATCCGAACAAAACTGAGAGTGAACTTCGGTGCTCTGGAAGGGTAAGCAAATCCTGCTCCATATGTGACATCCATCTTGTTGCTAATGTAAGTAATGTAAGTCAACGTGGTAATAAATTGAATTCGGTAAGTCACATTCGGGAAAAAGGGATTGGATTGTAATTTAGATACGACATAAGGAACATATCCGTTAATATCTGTTAAATGCATATTCCATAACGACCAGCAAACTCATGATGTCGTCTGTAAAACTTACGAATGAATGATTTGAATTTCACTTCTTGGAACTATTTGTTTGATAGCTTCTTTGTTAAAAGCAACCACCTATCAAGGAAATTATGATAGGAAAAACAAGTTCTGAATATATCGTATCAACTGGGAGGTTCTTACTCTGCTTGGATTTTGCTACAAAAAATTGGAAAATTCACAGTTGGGAACATGAACATGATGAAAGAGACTAACTTCCGGTGATACAACGGCTTATAACTGTTTAAATATAGTAAATCAAAATTTCATTAATTAATCAATAATAGAAAATGTACATTGCCGCTTTTTCCTTTGCACCCTCCAAAGGGGTGTACTATACATATGTTACAACATATCCTCCTTAAAATACAATATTGATACAAAGGATAGCTACAACTGCATTTCTTTGACTTTGAGTGCCATACAATTTTTTTTTCGCTACACTGATGTTATGTAAATGTATTTATTTTACATATAAAAAGTCATTAGAATGTTTATTTAGATTTCGTATGTGTACGTAGAGTTTGGAAAAGAGCAGGCTAATGCCGCTACATGGCAGCACTAACACACTCAAAGTGGACAGTGATTCAAATAAGTTGTTATAACTTGTTTCCCAATCAACTATAAAAAATATGTGTAAACAAAACAAAAGTAATGAAATTGATTAAAAATTTTACAGTGGTGCATGCAATCTCATGCGGATTGACTCCATAACGCGATAGAGAGATACCCAATGAAGATAAGAAAACACCAAATGTTCCTATTAAACTGTTTTAATATGTAAAAGTTAATTCCACAAGGATCCATAAGAATCTAAAAAAGATTGACTTATTGTTGTTTGCCGTATGGACAATGACAGATGTTTTAAGCATGTTTAGAACAAGAAAATTTAAGTACAATTAGTAATAATGGTCGAACATTCGAATTGCCACTGCACGATGATTGTATGTTGATCAAAGAAAGAAACTTAACATGGCAACAGACTACTTGCAATGTACAAACCGTTTAAAAAGCTGGTATGAACATGCAGAGATCTTGAAACCTTTCTACACGAGGCAATGCATTTAACGTATCAGTATTACTAGACATAACTGCGTATTTATATAACTCACAGAGACAAATGGACATCCTGTCATATGAAATAACAGGTGAAAATAACAAACTAAGTGCCAGTCTGCCTAAGAATCAGGCAATGGTGAAAACATGACCAAAAAAACCCACCCTATTTGACATTGATTTCAGTTCATAATATGTAGTTATGCACAAAAATAACATTCATTTCCTTTTTCTGTTCTGGTAATAGAAGATACAATTTGGTTGCAATGCACTAGAAATTAACGAATACGGGGAGATAACTCTGCTATCATTCTAACCAATTTTCCAACCAAGTTATTTGATATTACCAGACACACACAAACAAAAGACCAATTATTTTTAACTCAGGATGATGGTTAGTATTAAATTACATGATTAGCTCGGTGGGTTTTTTCTAATCATGTTTTAATTTTTACCTAAATTGCCTGATTCTTACAAAGACTGGCACTTAAACACAAAAGAAATGTCAAAAGCAACCCTCCCTCTAAAAAATAACCAAATAAATTAATAATAAAAAAAACACCCCTTTAAAAAAAGAAATATGTATAAATATACTAAATAAATAAATGATTTGGAAAATACGTTGAAGGTATAAAAAGTCATGATGAATTACGAATGGAATGAGGTTCTATCTGGGTTGATTGGTTCTGAACCTTGTTTCTATCCGGGTTCTTTGGTTCGAAAACCATAGAAACCATAGTATCTGGTTCAACATCCGGGTTGTTTGGTTATAGCAACCCAACTTCTTGGTTCCATCTGGGTTCTATTCTAGATCATTCTTATGTTCCCGTTGAACTTGGAGAAGATACTCGCAAGTATCCAAATAAAAAGATAAAGTAGGTCAAAGACGCTTAAATTCTTTTATAACATTAAACATGTCAGCATCGACGGTAAAGGAAGCTGCAAGGTATTTATTTTCTCATTTTAATTGTTTTGATTAGGAAACTAGATAAAAATAAAGCATCATTTAGTTTTTTTAAAAATAAACCAAAATATACAGTATATCAAACATCCTTTTATTTAATTCAGTCGTTCTGTTTTCATTTATTTTCCTTCACTCATCCCTTATTTCGGAATATGTACCATTATTTCAACATCTTGATGCATTTAATAAACTAAAACACATTTTAAACCCCATCCCTGAACTTGTTTGTCATATTGGAGTCTTCATTTAACAGTCTTTAGAACTGAGGGGGTTAGACCCATGTCAGACAAGCTCATGATTGTGTGTTTTACATTAATTTATAATTTGAACTCTTAAAATATGTTCTTGTATTTCATGGTATTGCATTGTATTTAAAATGTATAATTGTTTGTTTGTATTGCTTGACCCTTATGGGTGCAATTTTGCAATACATAAAGGTTAATCTTTCTAGATGTTTTAAAACCACCCAACTAGGATTTGTTGTTCAATTGGCCAACGATGTGTGCATCTAGCCAGTTGACCAGTTGACGAGTTGCATATGTATATTTAATTGCACATTTATTTTCAAGTTCGACTGAATTTTATTTAATTGGCTTTGTAATAATGTCAGATTTGATAGAAATACGTGTGAAGTATATGTAACAAATCGTTTTGTTCAAAACAGAATATTAAAATACAAATACAAAGAAAGTGATGACCAATTTAAGTTTGTAAGCTTTAATTAGTTGAAAAATAAGCTATAAAATATTACAAAAATGTATATGTACAATAAATTTGTCAAATTTGATACTCCGTGTGAAGGGCATGCATATAACCTTTCGGCCAACAATAAAGAAATCAAAATCAATATTTTTATAATAAAATTGTGTGAGTGTTAATGACAGTGCTAGTGGAATTTAGTATCACCAGCACAATAGTCATAACTTCTGTGTTGGCGCCATAACGGAGGGGCATAAAGTGTTACCATTATAGTGTAGTCCGTCCGTCTTGAACGTCCCAAAAAAATGGGTTCCGTTCTCCAACCTTTAGTCTGCCTCAACCAAATACTACAAAACTTATGCACACTATAAAAAAGATGATGTGGCATGAGTGCCAATAAATACTCTCCACAATAGACCAAATTACACAGAAATAAACAACTATATGTCACCATACGGCCTTAAACAATGAGCAAAGTCTATACCGCATAGTCAGCTATAAAACGCATCGAAATGACAATGTAAAACAATTCAAACGAGAAAACTAACGTCCTAATTTATGTACAAAAAAATGCACGAAAAACGAATCATGTAACACAAACAAACGACAATCACTGAATTACAGGCTACTGACTTGGGACAGGCACATACATACAGAAAAAGGAGGGGTTTAACTTGTTAGCGAAATCCCCACCCTCCACCTAATGTGGCTTGCGTGCCAAAATGGACTCTCCTCAAGAGAACAGATGACACAGAAATTAACAGCTATAGGTCACCATACGACCTTCAACAATGAGTGAAGTCCATACAACATAGTCAGCTATAAAAGGCACCGAAATGACAATTTAAAACAATTCAAACGAGAATTAAATTAGTAATCATGTCCCTTTAAAAAATAGAAAATGCTGAATTTTTCGTTTCCGTTCTCTTAAATAAGTTTGACTCAATTAAATGTTATAAACCTTATATGCAATGCTTATTACCCCATAACACAGATCTATCAAGTTGGATATTGGTTGGCGTCACTGTTCATGAGTTATTAAATATAAGAAGATGTGGTACGAGTACAAATGAAACAAATGTCAGCTCGGGGCCTTAAGATAGGAAAAATGCTAAATCTGTTGTTTCCGTTCTTTAACTTTAGTTTGCCTCACCAAATGTTTTGAAACTGATACAAAATGCTTATGGTCACAAAACGGTCAAAATTATGCGAATCCTGCGTCTTTATATGAAAGTTCACTCATGGTTTTTTCACAAGCAGGGGCATCTGTGGCAAATAGACTATTGTACATGTATTTCAGTGAACAGCTTATTTACTGCAATTGAATTCTGCTTCTAATAGAATGAACTTTTTTCAGGATCTCGGTGCAGTTTGGTAACAGACAGTGATGTTTCAAGTAACATGTGATTAGCATAACAAAGTGTTTTACTAGATTGAGCTCTCTGTCTAAGTGTACTTTAAAGGTAGGTTTGTTGCACTGAGTTCAGTTTATTGATATGCGTATACCTTCTGTGTGCATGTTTAAGATGTAAAAAAAAAAAGACTATCCATACTTAAATGTCCATGATTGAAACATTTTGCATTATCTATCACAACTGGCAGAACATGGTGCTACTGAAGCAGTAAATGTTCTCTCTAATTTTTCACGGAAATTAATAGATTTAATTTGCATTTGAACCTAACATTCTTCAAAATTGAGAATGGAAATGTGAAATGTGTAAAAGAGACATTAAAATGACAAAAGAGCAGAAAGCAGTCGAAGGCCACCAATGGGTGTTCAATAAAGCGAAAGAATCCTTCGCCCGGAGGCGGGCTTCAGATTGCTCATTACCAAATTGTGTACTAGTTCAAACTCTAGAACATAAAAAATAACTTACAATTAAAAACATACAAGACTAACAAAACCAGAGACTCCTGACTTGACGGTTATCATACCAAGAGACACACCCAATATGCATAGGACAAGAGTCAAAAAGTTATAGTCTGGTCAAGAGTTCCTTGTCAAAAAAACACAAAGAAGATTTTGAGGAAAGGGTCATCGTGGTACACAATACTAAAAAATATATCAATTTATCTTACCTCCAATACATTTCCAGGAATATGATTGGTTAAAAGCGTCCGCGTGCAAACCGTGTATATTTGATATTAGGTTAGTAGGGAGGCGGGGCTTATCTCATACACGGTTAGTAGTGGAGTTACGTCCCTTTATATTCCATATTAGGTAAGAAGGGGCAGGGCTTATTTCATACACGGTTAGTAATGGTGTTATATCCCTTTATAAAAAAAAACGGTACTGAGAAAAAATCTTAAAAGTTCCAACAGACGAAGAAATTGATGATTAAGATTGAAATAAATTCATAAAACACATTTAAACCTTAGAAGTCGTTATTGTTGGCATCTGTTTTTGTAGGATCAATGGAAGTATTTTCTTAATGCTAACAGCATTGAAGACTTGCTCATTTTGAGAATCACTAGTCTTAATTTCACACGTTCAGATAGTCGGTAAGATAAATTCGTTACATAGTGTGCTAGTGACGTAATACGGTATATATGGGGTCAGTAAATTCCATATGGGGATTCGAGCTTCGCTCTCACCCCATATGGAATTTACTGACCCCATATATACCGTATTAGATATAAGTAGGTGTGGTATGAGTGCCAATCAGGCAATTCTCCATTTTATTCAAACAAAATATACAAGTTGTACATCGAGGGCACAGGTCAAGCTCACATGAAGTTTCTCGTGCCACTAGACTCACCATCTTATGACAATACCTCTACATGCCACATATTCAGAAGCAAGGTCAATTGAAAATTATATTTTGAGGTCAAAGTAATATACCAAGGAACACACTGTATCATGACGGCACACCCAACGTACATATGTTAAGAGTCGAAAAGTCAAAGTATGGTCAAGAGTTTCATTTCAAAAATACACACAGCAGTCCTGCACGAAATTTCATCATGGTAAACGTAACAATGTCTTGTGTCTTGATGCACTTCACAATTCAAATACAAAAAATCTAGGTCAGAAACAGAAACCCAAGACATATAACTCAACTCAATTGAACGGTACTTGTATTGCAGGTTACTACAATTGCCTTCAACATAGAACATAAACTCTCAAAATACTGCAAAGTTAAAACCGTCTTTCGCAATAGTCTGAGAAGGATTCTTTGCAACGATTATCTTAATGTTAATTGAGAATCGAGTCGTACAGTTAGGTCAATAAATTAAAATGGTAAGATTAGACATTAAAACACTTAATACAAATGTACTAGGGTATACCATTAATTTATAACCAAACCATGTGATAGTACTGATGGATGCAGTCATGAAATTGAATATTTGAAATAGTATGACCAGAACAATAAAAGGCAGAGTTGTAAACAAAACATACGAATTTTTAATCACAATGCACAAATAAGGAACCGTATTTATTCATCTAAAATGTACTCTTGCGTTAAACAATTGAAATTAACACTGTATATTTATATAATTACATTCAATGTATGTTTCACTATAATACGTTATTCTGATTGGCTAACTGTACATCACGTGTTATTCCTTAAGCAGTTGTGTCACACAATAAAACTTTTCTTTCATGATGACACGAGGTCCCACAATAAAGTGCACAGGTAAATGAAATAAAAACTTGATGAAAGGCGTGTTTTATAGGTAAAAATGTAATTATAAGTATTGAATGCTTTTTTTTGTAACTTTATAGGGTTGTAAAAGCGTTGACCGTGCGTACATTTTCAGAATGAAGCGCTTCCGCGCTTCATACAAAATGTACTTCGGTCAACGCTTTTACACCCAAATAAATTTACAAAAAAAGCATTCAATTCTTAAATAAACGATTAATCTGGTAAATGAATAAATACATAAATAAAATAAAATGAAAAGCTCATGTGCGCACATGGTTATTTACAATGAACGGACGAAACAAAAACCGAGATTTCATACTAATACCATTTGAAGTTAAACAAGCAAATTTGTATATCCATACCATTTTATAGACATTATTGGGTGGTAAATAAACCTATTAAAATCGTTTTAATCTGATTATTATCAGAACACTTATTAAGTTCAGTTATTCTCGAGCAATTTACTATAAATTACTGTTCAACGGTTATTTGGGCATCCTTATATGCATGACTGTACCAGGATACATATATGTTGGCACCTCATATGCTCACCTTCCATTAGTCCGTAATTGCATTATATTTTGAATAAAAATCAATAAAAGGATGCATGCATAACCCCTGTTTATTTACCCTATGACGAACACTTAAAAAAGTTGAATTTATAGAGTTTTTGTTTCATAACTAGAGGTCACAGTAGTAATATCAAATATCATATTACAAATCCATGTAAAATTAAACTTAAGCCGTGGAGGAATCGCATTGGCTCTATTAGGAACAAGACCAGATGCGTCGATAGGAAAATCATTTCCGTTTATGCATGCATCACTTGCAATGCAATCTGCTTATATAAAAAAAAGTAGCAATAGGTAAATTTACAGAAAACTTGTCCGGTTTTAAAACTTCTTAGATCGCAACACTTATCGTTATTGAATTAAAACTAAAAAATATCGTATCGGTCAAACAAATCATGTATCGTGATTGCGACTGTTTGAAGTTATGCATGGTCAAATTCAATCAAGTTCATCAAGATTTTTTTTAAAGAATACAACAAAAGTAAAAACACAAAAATACTGAACTCCGAGGAAAATTCAAAAAGGAAAATCCAAAATCAAAAGGCAAAATCAAAAGTCCAAACACATCAAACGAATGGATAACAACTGTCATATTCCTGACTTGGTACAGGCATTTTCTAATGTAGAAAATGGTGGATTGAACCTGGTTCTATAGCTAGCTAAACCTCTCACTTGTATAACAGTCGCATCAAATTCCATTACATTGTCAACGATGCATGAACAAAACAAACATCCTCAACGAGTAAACATGTCAAAAATAGGGGTACAGCAGTCAATATTGTGTTATCATCTTAATATCACTATAAAAACAACAAATGTAACGAAGAAGCACAAAAAGGCATACATCAAATTTAACATACTCATATTGCTTTTCTTATACGACTTAATTTATCTATGTAAAGTCTACCCGTAAAGGATAGAAGGTTTTCAGTACTGATGTAAAATTGCGCGTTTGAAATTCGCACAGGTAGACATAAAAATAATTTTGTCGTTCGATTGACGGCATACATAAATGCAGAGTCACGTAAAGTAGATATCACAAAAAACAGACTTAACAGTAGAAGTAATAATTAAAATGTCAATTGTTCTTGAACAATTGAGAGGTCTTTCCTTTTGTAATGTAAAATACATGTTCCAATAGACGTAGAATGTATTGAAAAGTTCGTTCACAGGTTATGCATCTTACAGAAAGGTCAAATCTCTTCGGTCAAATGTAAAAAGTTGCGCCTCATCCACATCAACGTTTTTCACTATTTACTATTTCTGTAAGTACAATCGTTTTTGAGATATCGACTAAAAAGTTGTAAGGTCAAAAGACAAGGTCAACCTTAAAAAGCTTTAAAACACACTGAAAATCCTTTAAATAAGGTCAAAAACACATAATTCGCTATATGAGACATGACCTTGACCTTTGACCCTTTGACCTTTGTCAAGGTCATTAGTCCCCAATGTCATTGCTAAAGACCTTATGGGTCTAGGACCTTTGGTTATATAGTAAAGCTGATTTTCTCTTTTCAGAAACCTAAAACAGGGGTTATGCCCCTTACAGAAAGGTCAAATCTCTTCGATCAAAATGTAACAAAGTTGCGCATTAATGACTCAAACATTTTCCACTATGCAACACTTCTGAAAGTATTTAGGTTGCTGAGATTATCCCATAACAAGGTGTTAGGTCAAATGTCAAGGTCAACATACACATTTGACCTTGAGGTATTTTTCAAAGTCACATGAATTGATGATGAATGGTGAAGATCCTAGGTGTCTACGACTTACGGTTTCTGAGTTTTGTTGGCCAACCGACACCGCTTAATTTTAATAGGGGCATAACCCTACCAATGATTCGTTGAATCTTTTCGATCCAAATGTAACGAAGAACCAGGGTCTAGTCCTGAACAAATTTCACTCTTCGTTTTTTTTTCTACCTATTACGGTTACGGTGTTGGAACGATAACAAGGTTTTTGGGTTTCGGAGGGATTACTCCGAACCGACAAAATATTTCGACTCACAGGATTAGTTCCGGATAGGTATTCATGACACCGATACAAAGTGTGAACATGAAAGCGACATGGTTTACGGTTACGGAGGGAAATTTTTTCAAAGTTTGGCGGAACCAAAAGAATAATAATAATAATTAAAAACCAATTGTTCAGAGAACAATTGAAGGTCTTTCCACCAGTTAATATCTATTTTGATATTAAAATATAAAAAAAATCAGTCTAAAATGTCAGTTCATATGGCTTTATGATGTATAGATATGAATTTAAAGCAAAGGTCAAAATCTTGAACGTCAAATTAACCTATGACCTTGACCTCAATTTCAAGGTCACAAACTGAGGATTTCAAATCAAAAGACCCTAGTCACTAATATGTATGGTTTATAAGTTTTATCACTTTAAACATAATTTAAGATATGAAAGGGGCTAAAACTCCCATTCATTGTTTACGCACCCTTTCAACTAAAATTATTTAGTTATCACATGTCGCGACTAACAATTTATACAAAATAATTTGTCGATATCTTATAAGGTTCATGAAAATGAGTGAAAATAAGACAAATTCAAAAATTAGAATATGACCTTGACCTTTGACCTTGACCTAATTTTCATTTTTTTGGACCAAGGACCTCAAATCAAAATATCCTAGGTCTCTATCACTTATGGTGTTCCAGTTTAAAATACCTTTCAAAATTTCAAATACAAAAAGGGAAATAACTCCCATATGGAGCGTTCATATTGCTTCGGTCGAAATTGGATAAATCATGCGAAGGACATAACAAGCAATTTTATAAAATAAATTTGTCGTAATCTTTTACGGTTGCGAAGGAGTTGTGATCACAAGGAAAACAGTGTTTGGGGAGATAACTCCTACAAAGAAAAGTATTCGGTTACGCAGGGTAAATTTCAAAAGCGCATAAACTGTTCGATATCATATACCAAATATCTAAGCGACATATTGCGAAACAAATGTTTATCGCAAGAACAAAATTTGGCTAAAAAAAAAAAAAACAATCAGAAGAAAAACAATAGGTCTTTCCACATAAAAGTGGAAAGACCTAATAATAATAATAATAATAATAATAATAATAATAATAATAATAATAATAATAATAATAATAATAATAATAATAATAATAATAATAATAATAATAATAATAATAATAATAATGATAATAATAATAATCAGAAGAAATACAGTAAGGTCTTTCCCTTTTGAAAAAGGAAAGACCTTAATAATAAATAAAATAATCGTGTGGTTCAAAGTATGACGGGATACATAAGAACAGTTTCACGTCAAATGTATATCATAAAAAACAGACTTAACAAAAAAAGTTAGTATTATTGAATAAAATAGTTTTGTCATTCATAGTATGTCAAGATCCATAAGTAAAAGTAATATTAATAAATGAAATAATTTTGTCGTTCAAAGTATGATGTTTTACATAACCACAGAGTCACTTCAAAAGAATATTAAAAAAACTGATTTAACAGTACAAGTAATATTAATAAAGACAAATAAAAGAATACTATAACACGTTATTAAGATGATAACCAACGTCAGTACGCAAAATCTATACTTCAAGACCATCTTGTATTATACAATGAATACTTTTATTTTCGTGGGTACTAATTTTCGTGAATTATGGAATTAACATGTTCGTGGATATTTAAAATTCTTTGTGTTGCCGAAGTCTGCAATAAAGTAAGTATAACATTTATTATTCGTTGATTTTTTTTATTTCGTGGTTTACCTATACATGATAGTAGATGCCAGTCTTTAAATTAATTGTTAATGTCTGTTTTGGTCACTTGTGGACATTTGTCTCATTGGCAATCATACCACATCTTCTTTTTTATATTTACCCTACGTCTGAGTCCTTCAGTCAGCCGTCGACTTTTTTTAGAGAAATTAAAATTACAAATTGGATTGTTTAACCAGGTGATGCAGTACCCTGTCTTCATGCTGAAATCTAACGAGTGGTCTTCTGGATATTGGAAATACTTTTATTGAGTTGGTTTGGATGTGTTTTCTTTCTAGCCGACCGACTACAGTTAAGTGAAAGTCCATTGGCTTTTAAGTGCATCCCTGTTGATCTCATACCGATATTGTGCCGTTTTGGAGTCTCTAGTATTCGTCTTGTACGAGGTTAACAGAGAATTAATGTATTTTTTTTATAAATGGTACCCAATTTTGAATCGTGAAGCAAAATACTGAATTATGGGTATTGCATCGACAGCATGATATCTAAATATCTTAATTACCAGTTAAAACTTAATGATAACTTATTATTTTAAATGGTATAATGTTCGTGATTGAATCAATACTTGAACTTAAAACTTGTAATTGCGTTTCATGGTAACATTCTAACCACCATCGTTTTTCAAATGCGGTTAATGTATATCGAAATTTATGTATCTCATCTGGAACGTTCTATCAGAAATAGTCAAACTATTTTGGACCTTAACAATTAGTACTGGTTTATAGTTGGATTAAAGAGTATACGAAATAAGCGACCCCTAAAATGAATTTAAAAAAAACACAGAATAAAAAGTAAAACGTTATACAACAAACATAACGAATTGAAAACAACACTCAAATGCATACATGCATCCTGTTTTAGGACAACGTATATTTAGTATTATATAAACCGTAGGTATTTAATCATTCATCTGAATTTTCGATTGGCAAACGTGCGAATTACACTGTTATACATGATGTTGTCCACTAAAAAACTTATCATAGATACCAGGATTGAAATTTTGTATTTGCGACAGACGCTCGTTCGTATCTATCAGTGACTGTAAAATACAAACAAAAAGTCGAAATTGAAGAGCACTGAAGACCAAACATTGAATTTCCTTAAAGTTCTGCCAAATACATCTAAGGTAACCTTAATATTAAAAAAATCATAGTTTTTTAAACCAAATTTATAATTAAGAAATAATTGATGCAAGCTATACTTTATCGTAGTTATAACATGGGTAGGCATTATATTCGTGATTATTTTTGCCCGAGCGATAGTGAGGGCTAAAATAACACGAATATAATGCCTACCCATGTTAAAACTACAATAAAAAAATGAAAACAAAACGTTTAATAATTCCTTGCGTCCGAAGCGCTTTTCTGGATTAACCTTAATCAAAAAAGCTCAAAGCCAAACATTTGAAATCCAAAGATGTATAAGTACCGAAATTGTTGAAGAGCTATATTTCAAAAGTACGTGAAATAAAATTCATCTAAAGCTAACTTTGCCTGAGAGAGTTTAAACCTTAGTTTCTTAATAATTGATAAGTTTATTAACGGAGAGTTTTAGTAAAGTTTGTTAAAACATGTCAGTACGAATAAAATATAGCTTGCATCAAATTCAATTATTTCGATTTTGATTTGGACAATTACTGTCTGATGTGCAGAGAGTTTGTGTAGGCTCTTTCATAGACCTCCCTTTTTTGTTAGTAAACAAGCAAACGAATGGCAATGTGAATTTCAGAGGGAGGAGTTTTGAACAGCCAGCACGAACAGTTGTCGTATCTAGGTCAAATATGTCAATTTTCAATTGCAACACATTACAGTCATAAATGAATTAGTTACAACATGTGCATCATTTAAGTCTTTGGAAGTGCAAACACATTTTATTGAACATAGTGATGTAGAGCATGGGTTTATTCGATTCACAAAGCGAAAAAAGCATGTCATATTATAATTTATAATTATGACCATATCAATGATAATTCATGTCATCAAATGTACATAAGTGCTGACTACTAAAACATTGATATATTATGGACTTAGGCCTTATAATAATACTACCAAAGAAGCATGCACCATACTCGTCAGTCTTTGGTTTGCACAATATTAACAAACTGGATAATATAAAAAGTAGATGTGGTATGATTGCCAATGAGACAACTCTCCACAAGAGACAATAGATCACCGTATGACCTCCAACAATGAGCAAAGCCCAAACCGCATAGTCAGCTATAAAAGGTCCCGAAATGACAATGTAAAACAATTCAAACGAGAAAACTACATGAAACGGCCTTTTTTATGTAACTTTGTTTAACAATCTTATTCTTAGTATATCATTGTCGAACAATATACCCTATTAAAAACAAAGTGAAGATGTATATATTAGGTACAATAATTTGTTAAGGGTATATACAACTGTCAAGTAGAAATATATATTAGAATACCTTTTAACTACAAGCAAAAAAGGTCAAACATAAAGCAATCTGAGAATAAGATTATTCACTTGTCGGGATTCAATAGTTTTACAATGTCAGCGCATGATTGTTTACACGCCAAATCGAATGGTGTATGATTGTCGTCGTCAGTTAAGTTTTGTAGAGCACCTTTATTAATAAGGGCTTTTACTACATCGATATTACCTTTAATGACTGAAAGGTGCAACGGGGTCTTTTTTTTATTATCACATTGATTAATTGCAACACCTCTGTTAATAAAAAACTGTGCAATTTCAGTATACCCGTTTTCGATAGCTTCTAGTAAAGGGGTGTTTCCATTCAAATCCTCATTTGAAACGCTACTTCCATTTTCTAACAAATGTTTAATTATGTCCAAAAACCCTCCCTTGCAAGCTGCATACAAAGGTGTACGTTTTTCATCATCTGATGCATCTAAATCCGCTCCATTGTCAACAAGAATCTTTGCAGCTCCTGTTTGTCCTTTTTCGGAAGCAGCAAGTAATGGCGTAATACCTTTCTCGTTGCACTGATTTATTTCAGCTTTGTTTTGTATTAAAGTGTGTACAATATCGTCATATCCTTCATAAGAAGCAATGAATAAAGGTGATCGTTTACTCTGGTCGCAACGCAAAACATCAGCTTTATTTTCTAATAGTAATTTAACAACACCATGGTGTCCTTTACTGCATGCAATAAACAATGGAGACCTGCCCACATTATCAGGTGTGGAAATGTACGCAAAAAGGAATGATAAGAGATATCTAACTATATCTTTGCCTCCATTCATACATGCAACAAAAACCGGTGACTCTCCTAGCTTATTGCATTTTGGAAAATCTGTAATTCGTTCTGATAATACTTGAATGGTTGACAAGTGATTCTCAGAAGAAGCTACCAATAAAGGAGAATTCCCCTCCACATCACATATATCAACTTTAGCATTTGATTGCAGTAGCACATTTACTATATCCTCATATCCTTTTCCGGAGGCGACCAATAAAGGTGTTTGTCCTTTTTCATCACACAACGAGTGGTCGGCCTTATAATCCAATAGCACTTTCACTACTTGCGTCTTTCCTAATAGACATGCAACAAACAAAGCTGTTCTTCCAAATTTGTCTGCTTCATTGACATTGTAATCAGACTTTAATAACATCTCCACAATGTCAGTATATCCTTCCCAGGCAGACTCAATTAATGGTTTTCGCATTTTGTGTGAGAAAAAATGATGTTGTTTCGTAAATTCTATATAGTCTTCGTAGTTTCTCTCAGCAAATGTCACGATTTCCGTGCCACCTTTTTTACAGAAATGTTTTAAAAGTTCACTCACTTTTTGTTTCCTTGTGTTACAGTACGAACAAAACTTAAATCTGTACGAATCACTATAAAGTTGACTATTATGAAATGTACTATATGTATCACCTTGTTTCAGATCGAACAGCAATCTGTCAAAATATCTTTCTTCGGCATTATCGCTATCAATGATAATATAATATTCATTGTAAATAGCCACTATCGACTGAAAGCGAAAACGTTCAGCAATTACTGAGCTACGAACGAATTTAATAAAATTAGTAAGAAATGTCTGACCGCATACCACCAAAGCAATAAGAAACACTTTGTTGTGGATAAAATGATAGTAATTTTCTGTTTTTGTCATATACATTTCCTCGAGATTCTGTAATTGTTTTTTAACTTTTCTTTTAGCTTCATTATGTCTTAACTTAAATTCCAAGCATATATCGTCGAACGCCTGCCTATCAAAGTCTGATTCATAGTCCTCGTTGAGTATATTTTTCTTAAGGTTATTATTCAATAATGCGCATAATGTTATCGTGCAAAATTGAAAATCGTTGTTTCTTTTCAAAATCATTAAATCTTGTTTGATAAACTCTTCAAAATTGCTGAATAGTTTGATATTTTGATTATTTGTTTTTCGTTCAGCTATTTTACACAACAAGGGAAAATATGCCTCATCAGATTGAAATGTTTGCAACAGTTCTGTCACCGCTTCTGGTTTTACATATTTTTTAATCATTTTTTGTTTTTCGTCGTCTGTCAAAGGCCAGTCCGTTATATTGCAGACATATTTCATCAGCAATTTCAGTTTTTGAAAAATTCTGTCATTGTAAATATCTAGCCCAGTAGCAAGAAGGAATTTGAAATCAGCAATATCTTCGTTATAATTTTTACCAGGCGTATTAATCAGTTTCATCAATTTATTGATTTGCCAGAACCATTCGTCGACAGATTGAGAATCTATTATCACCTTCCCACAAAAATCATCTATTACAAATATCTGTTTTTGCTTTCTGATCAGAGATGTAAAAAAACTATTTGGACTCGGAACTATTGGAATGATTTCGTAATCCTCTTCCCTCATCAGTTTCAACGCGATATGACGAATACTTGAAGATTTACCATTACCGGAACGACCAACTACTAGAACGCAACTGTCTCTTTGGAGGCGTTCAATTATTTTGTTTGTTGCGATAGTCGCTATAAACTTTTCATCGTCTTTAATCCAGTCGCCTATGTGCTTCTCTTGGATTTCTGAATTAAAAAAAAAGTTCTAAGTCGAGAATTTTATTTTCATTGATACAGAGTAAAGAGATAGACTTAGTCTGGTACCTTTGATAACTATTTGGTACATGGTCAATGAGACAACTGTCCACAAGAGACCAACATGACACAGACATTAACAACTATATGCATGTACTTTGTATCGCCTATATGTTACAAAATACTATCCTATATTGTACGGGGCGCCGAATGGGACTCTTGTGGTTTTGTACAAAATTCAATTCTGTCATAACAAAATCATTGTTGTCTTACAAAAATATGTGATACAGACTTGTTTTTATGAGAACTTCAATTTTGTGATGACAAATTCATTTTGTAGACAAAATTTACTTTTGTAATGACAAAATTCATTTTTGTAATGACAAAATTCATTTTTGTAATGACAAAATTCATTTTTGTAATGACAAAATTCATTTTTGTAATGACAAAATTCATTTTTGTAATGACAAAATTCATTTTTGTCAAAAAGGTATGCAAATATAAACTTATTTGCATACAAAATTTACTTTTGTTACCCGATATGGAAATTAAAACACAAAAGTCAATTGTATGAGACACAATTGACTTTTGTGAGACAAAAATGACTTTTGTGAGACAAAATTGACTTTTGTGAGACAAAATTGACTTTTGTGAGACAAAATTGACTTTTGTGAGACAAAATTGACTTTTGTGAGACAAAATTCAATATTGTCAATTTTGTCTCACAAAAGTAAATTTTTTGACGACAAAATTCGGTTTTGTGATGAAAAAAATATATACAATCAATTGAAAAGGACTTAACTCATCAGATCGATACAAAGTACATGCACAACTAATACAAGACACAAAGTACAAATCTTTCAGTACTCAGAGTAACTGACAGCTTGTTTATATCCAATAACTAATTAACACACAGATTTGTAAGACTTATACATTAAATTTCCTTGCAGCTACATATATACAATACGTAAATTTAACCATGGAAGTAATGTTCAAAAGAAATAACAACGCCCAATTAACATGTATAATCATGTTAATGGCCTGCAGAGTTCTGTACTAAAGTCATAGGATTTTATCCAATAATAGTCTCAGCGGCAAGACCCCTTTGGTTACTACATTGTATATGTGATGCCGCGATTGTAAAATGGCATCTGGAATTTCTTATCAGTCACGTGATTTTATCGAGTACGCTGTAATACATATAACGTCTATCCCCTACAAGAAATCGAATGATATAAACAAAAACTTGGAAAACGGACGAAAATTGTTTAAACTACAACTAATAGAAATGAAAAATTATACTTATTTCTGCATATTTTTGCTTTTTACCGTACGTTTTAAATTGATATAAAAGTACTTTCCGGTTGAAAGCGGATCCCATGTAAAACAGGTAACACCGATGAAGCGATCATGTTTCAAATGATGTTTAACAAAATAACGAAGCCTAATTTAGACATATACTGTTAAATTGTGCAAAGTTTATCAAGATAAAAAAAAAAGGATATTTAATTTCAAGTATTTTAAATTTATGTATATGTAAAAAATGTCATTGATTACATTATTGAAACGGGACAACTAAAATTGCGATTATAAGTTCGTAAATATATATTTAAAGAAGTGTTTCAATACACAAGTATCAATTAATAACAACAAAACAAACAAACAAACAAAACGAGCTTGGCGCTATATTATACATGTATCTATCTAACCGTTAATTTATTTAATACGAATAAGTATAAAAAGGGCTCCAAACATATTTTTTATACAATCATATTCTTATCTTTTAAAAAATGCATCTTAACTGTCTGTTAATTTAAAAATTGAAAACGATCCACCTTTGTTCTCCAATTTTAAATGTGCTAGTTGTCATCTTAAACTATTAAGATCAAAATATACAGAAATATGAAATTATACTAAAATCAACATTGAACAAATTATTCTATTCGGCAGCGTACATCAGCGGATTGTAACGGGTGTACTATTCGTTTTACTTCGCACATTTATACTTGTCTGTTCGTAATTTTCCGTGAACACGAAAATGGCCGAAAAGTGTCAGCGATTTGATTGATCGCATGCGTAAAATCAACAAACATACCATATCGTAAACTGATTAACGAATAAAGAAACTGGTATGGATTTGGACACTTTGAAAACATATTTCTCACAAAAGATAACTGAAAATATAAGAGAACAAATAAAATTATAATTGAAGCATTTTTATAAAAAAAACTTGTAAATGATAAACTATCAGATATAAAGGATAACAGCAAAGTCACTATTTATAAACATGTAAAAATAAATAATACAGAAGAAAAATATTTAACTTGCTCAAAACTTGAATTCAGAAAACTGATAACAAAATTTAGATTAAGTGACCATCATTTATTAATAGAAAAGAGAAGATACCTTAAAATACCAAGAGAAGAAAGATTATGCAAAAACTGTTAACAAATTAAAGATGAAATGCATTTCTTTTTATGTTGTAATAGAAACCATAATAATAGAAAAGTTTTTATTATGTTTGATAAATGAGAATAATCATTTTATAAATTTAAATGACGTAGATGAAAAAAAAAACATATATAATCAACCCAATTTCGCACATTCAGGTAAATAAGCTAGGATCCTTTTTAAAACAGTCTTTTGAACTGAGGACAGGGGACTCTTAAAATATTTACTTATATTGTGTAAATTAATGATCTTGTTGGTTTTTTTTTATTTTCATTTTGTTACGTTGTGTCACAACTATAAATATGTAGTTTTATGACAATAGAGATTTGAATTGGAATTAAAATTAGTAATCGAAAGATAGGAGGTACTCAAATGAAACCTTGAACTGTCGTGGTTGTTTTTCTTTTCAATATTACTTCCATGATCTAACATACAACATATATGTATAATTGTCAATAATAATCACTGGGGGTAAAGCTGATGACCGTATCTGCATTCACGGTCATCCCAAGATGTCGGATGAAAAATTAGGTCAGTATTTGTATTGTCTGTTTAAGTGTTTCTATATCATTTTCTTTACAAGGCAAACACTGGTACGATGTAAACATATAAAAGACTTACACATAAATCACAAACTACTACCAAGAAATGTGTATGAAACAGGAAATTGGATTTGAAAAAAATCGCTAAAATGACCGTAAATCATAATCAAGATGACCGTTACAGGATCAGCGATTTATAACAAGGGTGACCGTAATTGGTTAAACTATGACCGTAACTTTTAAAGAATTACCGTAGTTTTTAAAGGATGACCGTCAATTCTAAGAAATATCCATATTTGCATTCATAGCTTTTTTGTTGAGTTTGTCTCAATAGGAGCTCAGTTAGCGGATATAAATATGTTTAATCAACTATTTGCCATATTTTGAGTTTATGACAATAGTATTAAATTACATTTTTCTCGTAAATAATCAAATATTTATTGATAACGACGTTAAAATTCAAATACAAATTGACAGCTATACACAAAAACGCAAAAGAAGAATTATGGGGTCCAAAAGAGATACATGGTCACATTTTAAATTTGCCTACAAGACATCTATTTTAGTAAAGCAATTTTGACTGGCAGTTTTGTAAACGGCAAAAATCTAAATGGTGTTTGTCAGTAACTTTGACATATATTCCAAGTGAAAACAATTAATTAAACGTTTAATAAAAATAAATCAAAATTTAACTACATGGGGGATTATTCAGGGTATTCCAAAATTAGTAGACCAAAATGGTATCTTATTATACACAATTAATCCTTGATTCTTCAAAGTTTAGTTGAGCCATAATAAAAAGGAGTATACATCAGCAATAGAAAGTCATAAACAATGCAGAATCAGTCTATTCACATTTCAGGCGAAATTTATACTAATGAGATAGTTTCAATACATATTAAAGACTGTCAAGAATGTGTTGATATATATTGATACAGCTTTAATACCGCCAAGAATGTGTCAAGACAAATTCAGACATTATTTAGAATGTCAAATATATGTCAAGACTGATCGAGACAAATTAATTAATAAGAAATTCTGTCAAAACACTTGTCAAGAAATATCAAGAACCTTATTCATACAATGTCAAGAATTTTCAAAAAATATTCCGACAAATTAAAAATGTCGAGTAAAATTTAATGCAAATTCAGACAAAAACTGGTCTTTTCAGACTTTTTGATTTTTGATGTGCTTGCTTGCTATGTTTGCTTGGATGTTTGCAAACAATAGGTAGGCGGAGTGTCAATATATACTGATATTTGTTTGGACATGAATTGAAGTAAATGTTCATTGCCCAATAAAATTCCAGTATATATTAAACAGACTACATACCTGTTGTTTACAAACATGCAAACACACATAACAATCAAGTTGATCAATGGTTTGCTATGCATGCTTGTATAGAAGAGCTGTAATTAATAACACATGAATATCCAGTAATAGAGCATATGTGTATGTTTCCAGAGGAAGCAGATTAAAATCTTAACATTTGCCAAAAAAAAATAAACATTTCCTTGACAACACCTGATCTGATGGAACTGCAAAATTTATTCTGCAATCAGTTGGTTTGACTGGTACGTTTTCAGTCCGTTTGCTTTATAACCACTAAAAATTTAACTCCTTTACCTTTGATAAGTTTCTTAATAGTAATTCAGAATGCCAGCGTGTCTGGAACATATCTTGTAGAGTATATTGTTGACTGGGAATAAAACCTTCCGATATTCATTAACGAATGAAAAGCAATATGTTCAGTAAATATTTCATTAGATATGAATTTCATTACCGAAATGAAGTCTTCGTATCGTCCTATCTCTTTTAGTTTGGCATCAATATTTGGCAATAGTTCATAAATATAAAGAAAGAAGACGAGGAATGATTGCCAATGCGACAGCTCTCCACAAGAGACATCTCTCCATAAGATACCTAAATGACCCATCAATGAACATCTACAGGTCAGCGTACGGCCTTCAACAATGAACAAATCCCATACCGCATTGTCAGCTATAAAAGGTCCCTAAATAACCATGTCAAACAATTCAAACGAGAAAACTAACGACCTAATAAAGTTCATTTTTTAATTCCATTTGATACCCTTCTACTACTTAATCTCCACTGACTTTCAAATTTGAGGAACATCATTTGATAATATAGTTTGTTTTTCTTAATTCATATTTAGCTTATAACCTTTTCCTTGCATTATTTTAAGTGTTGTTACTTCAACTCCGAAATGTACGGATCGATATGCTGAAGGACCAGTGTTTTCATCCAAAACTTTCTTAAACTAAATGTTTGTGGACCAACATGATTGTCTATAGTGTGTATCAAAATTGTTGTCTACATTAAATGACGTGAATTTGCAGGTGGTATAATGATTAGACATGATGAACGTATCTGAAATAAATAACATTTGCAATGGTATTTGAAACGATATAATGTGAATAGGTGTACATGCATTGACATTTTTAAAAAGGTGTATTTATTAAATGCCATTAATAGGAATCCCAGACGTGTACTTGGAGGCTACATATGGTGAACTATGTAGTTTTTCTTCTACCTATAGGATAATGCAGTCTTATAAATACGTTTTATACCAACACGATTTACTAATTGATACAAATACGAATATTTCTTAGAATTGGTGGTTACCTTAAATGATATGGTAATCCTTTATAAATCATGGTCATCCTATACAAATTATTGTCATCTATTACCCAATCACAGTCATCCTTGTTATATGTTACGGTCATCTTGAAAATATTTTAATTACGATTTACGGTCATCGTAGCGATTTTTTCAAATCCAATTTCCTGTTTTACACACATTTCTCGGTAGTATTTTGTGATTCCGTGTAAATCTTTTAGATATTTACATCTTACCAATGTATGCTTTGTAAAGAATGATTGATTATTTGATTGTTGGTTGCTTAACGTCCAGTGGCAGGTATTTCATGCATATTCAGGACGAGAACAAGTTCACAATAAATACAATAGGTAGGTTGTTGTAATAGAGGCCATATAGGATGATGGTCGGGGAAATTTTGATTGCCACTGGAAAATTAAGGTATATTGGATAGGGACAGAAATTTTGCCTTGCAACAGGCCACCTACGGACCCCTAAAAAAGTAATTGCAAGGGTTCTTAACGTGCAAAGAGCGTGGCACTCTCTTTACACGAGGCATCGGATTTAACGCCCCCCCTTCTGACCGGACATGACTGCGAACTTGATACATCCCAAACAGCCAAACGGACGCCCCACTTCTGCAAGCGTTTTACTGCCGGTCGGGAGAAGACCAAGTGACCATATTTCTATACCCCAGTAACCCTTGGGGTGTGCTTTGTAAAGAAAATGATATAAAAACATTTAAACATACAATACAAATGCTGTTTTTTTTTCATCCGACATCTTGGGATGATCCTGAATGTAGTAACGGTCATGAGCTTCACGCCAGTGAATAATGTAACGCCCAATAAAATAAAATATACTAAAATTGAAAGGTAACGAACAGTACCTTTGCTCTTTATCAAACGACTTGACTTTTCCTCGTCTTTCTTCACCAAGTCATCGAGAGCTAAAAGCAAAATCAAAATATCTAATTGTACTACAGAAATTGGAGGAAATAAAATTGATTTTTAGATTTAAGAAATTGTCGGAAGGAAATTAAAGGAAGACAGTTAACCCTGTATAGACGATTGCCTTTTCATGCAATCGTAATAATGTGGGGATAGGGAAATACATTTTATAGCATTACAAAACATCAATATGAAGGAACATAATCTTTATGTTAATACAAAGACATAATCCTCTATGGATCCGTTAGTAGTCAGTAGCTTATAATGTATCTTATAGTTAATGATGTACAACAAACGCGCATTCCGTCTACAAAATACTCATTTTGGACGCGCGGACAAAAACAAGTAAAAAGGCCAAACAACGTTCGAAGTTGAAGAAGATTGAGGACCAACATTTCGAAATGTCTAGTCATTTACACCTAAGGTAATCTATGCCTTATCCCAGGCATAGATTGCCTTAGGCGTATTTGGCACAACTTTTTAGAATATGGATCCTCAATGCTCTTCAACTTTGTACTTGTTTGGCTTGATTAATATTTTGTTATGAGCGTCACTGATGAGTCTTATGTAGAAGAAACACGCATCTGGCGTACTAAATTATAATCCTGGTACCTTTGATAACTATCATAAACGTTATACATGTTATAGTATTTTAGAAATGAAAAGTTCATTTGATATAAACACTTTAATTTCAAACCTAAGCTAAATTTTCAGACATCATTTTATTGTGTGCATCATTATTGTATCGATATTAAAATCTTATTAATCCTTCAAAAAGATACTTATTGCCAAACTGATTAAATAGGAAGAACTCCGAAAAGGATCCAGACCAGAGATCGGCTGCGACGGTAGGGTTTTCGAATCCTCCATCGGCCAAGCAAATCCATTGTGAAAGGAATAATCTTCTAACAAACCATAATAAGCTTTAAACTTTAGTAGATTTGGTTTGTTTTTAGCTGGAAAATAGCCCCCGTCATATTATTGGAAGAAAAATTACACAGTTCTTTATGACCAATGTTCCACATTGCAAATGTTCAGCAGAGGAATTTTAAAAAGGTGATACAAAACCAGTCTTAATTGAAAACTTCGTTCAAACCTATCAGTGTTTTGGATAAAAACCTCAATTTTTATACGTGTTGATAGAGAAAAAAAATCGTTGTAGAATAGCCTTAATACAGCACAAACAACATTTTTCAAAAGACCAAAAAGTGAAAAAGTATATTTTAACAAAACGCTTTTGACTAACAGGTTGAACAACTGATGTATTTATACCCTCCTGTTGACTGCCATTGACGATTGGCAAATAAGTTATTCAAATGATGTAACAAAATGGAGCCTAATATTTATTTAATACTAAAGAGAAAACATTAAACTTGCGGCAAAGGAGGTGCATAAAAATTGTACACCAGGTCCGGATTTCAACAATAAATGTCTCTTCAGTGATGTTAGGGATCGAAACGGTATTATTTTTAATTCCGTTTGATACCCTTCTACGACTTAATCTCCACTGACTTTCAAATTTGAGGAACATCATTTGAATAATATAGTTTGTTTTTCGTAATTCATATTTAGCTTATAACCTCTTCCTTGCATTATTTTAAGTTTTGTTACTTCAACTCCGAAATGTACGGATCGATATGCTGAAGGACCAGTGTTTTCATCCAAAACTTTCTTAAACTAAATGTTTGTGGACCAACATGATTGTCTATAGTGTGTATCAAAATGTTGTCTACATTAAATGACGTGAATTTGCAGGTGGTATAATGATTAGACATGATGAACGTATCTGAAATAAATAACATTTGCAATGGTATTTGAAACGATATAATGTGAATAGGTGTACATACATTGACATTTTTAAAAAGGTGTATTTATTAAATGCCATTAATAGGAATCCCAGACGTGTACTTGGAGGCTACATATGGTGAACTATGTAGTTTTTCTTCTACCTATAGGATAATGCAGTCTTATAAATACGTTTTATACCAACACGATTTACTAATTGATACAAATACGAATATTTCTTAGAATTGGTGGTTACCTTAAATGATATGGTAATCCTTTATAAATCATGGTCATCCTATACAAATTATTGTCATCTATTACCCAATCACAGTCATCCTTGTTATATGTTACGGTCATCTTGAAAATATTTTAATTACGATTTACGGTCATCGTAGCGATTTTTTCAAATCCAATTTCCTGTTTTACACACATTTCTCGGTAGTATTTTGTGATTCCGTGTAAATCTTTTAGATATTTACATCTTACCAATGTATGCTTTGTAAAGAATGATTGATTATTTGATTGTTGGTTGCTTAACGTCCAGTGGCAGGTATTTCATGCATATTCAGGACGAGAACAAGTTCACAATAAATACAATAGGTAGGTTGTTGTAATAGAGGCCATATAGGATGATGGTCGGGGAAATTTTGATTGCCACTGGAAAATTAGGGTATATTGGATAGGGACAGAAATTTTGCCTTGCAACAGGCCACCTACGGACCCCTAAAAAAGTAATTGCAAGGGTTCTTAAAGTGCAAAGAGCGTGGCACTCTCTTTACACGAGGCATCGGATTTAACGCCCCCCTTCTGACCGGACATGACTGCGAACTTGATACATCCCAAACAGCCAAACGGACGCCCCACTTCTGCAAGCGTTTTACTACCGGTCGGGAGAAGACCAAGTGACCATATTTCTATACCCCAGTAACCCTTGGGGTGTGCTTTGTAAAGAAAATGATATAAAAACATTTAAACATACAATACAAATGCTGTTTTTTTTTTCATCCGACATCTTGGGATGATCCTGAATGTAGTGACGGTCATGAGCTTCACGCCAGTGAATAATGTAACGCCCAATAAAATAAAATATACTAAAATTGAAAGGTACCGAACAGTACCTTTGCTCTTTATCAAACGACTTGACTCTTCCTCGTCTTTCTTCACCAAGTCATCGAGAGCTAAAAGCAAAATCAAAATATCTAATTGTACTACAGAAATTGGAGGAAATAAAATTGATTTTTAGATTTAAGAAATTGTCGGAAGGAAATTAAAGGAAGACAGTTAACCCTGTATAGACGATTGCCTTTTCATGCAATCGTAATAATGTGGGGATAGGGAAATACATTTTATAGCATTACAAAACATCAATATGAAGGAACATAATCTTTATGTTAATACAAAGACATAATCCTCTACGGATCCGTTAGTAGTCAGTAGCTATAATGTATCTTATAGTTAATGATGTACAACAAACGCGCATTCCGTCTACAAAATACTCATTTTGGACGCGCGGACAAAAACAAGTAAAAAGGCCAAACAACGTTCGAAGTTGAAGAAGATTGAGGACCAATATTTCGAAATGTCTAGTCATTTACACCTAAGGTAATCTATGCCTTATCCCAGGCATAGATTGCCTTAGGCGTATTTGGCACAACTTCTTAGAATATGGATCCTCAATGCTCTTCAACTTTGTACTTGTTTGGCTTGATTAATATTTTGTTATGAGCGTCACTGATGAGTCTTATGTAGAAGAAACACGCATCTGGCGTACTAAATTATAATCCTGGTACCTTTGATAACTATCATAAACGTTATAGTATTTTAGAAATGAAAAGTTCATTTGATATAAACACTTTAATTTCAAACCTAAGCTAAATTTTCAGACATCATTTTATTGTGTGCATCATTATTGTATCGATATTAAAATCTTATTAATCCTTCAAAAAGATACTCATTGAAAAACTGATAAAATAGCAAGAACTCCGAAAAGGATCCAGACCAGAGATCGGCTGCGACGGTAGGGTTTTCGAATCCTCCATCGGCCAAGCAAATCCATTGTGAAAGGAATAATCTTCTAACAAACCATAATAAGCTTTAAACTTTAGTAGATTTGGTTTGTTTTTAGCTGGAAAATAGCCCCCGTCATATTATTGGAAGAAAAATTACACAGTTCTTTATGACCAATGTTCCACATTGCAAATGTTCAGCAGCAGGAATTTTAAAAAGGTGATACAAAACCAGTCTTAATTGAAAACTTCGTTCAAACCTATCAGTGTTTTGGATAAAAACCTCAATTTTTATACGTGTTGATAGAAAAAAAAATCGTTGTAGAATAGCCTTAATACAGCACAAACAACATTTTTCAAAAGACCAAAAAGTGAAAAAGTATATTTTAACAAAACGCTTTTGACTAACAGCTTGAACAACTGATGTATTTATACCCTCCTGTTGACTGCCATTGACGATTGGCAAATAAGTTATTCAAATGATGTAACAAAATGGAGCCTAATATTTATTTAATACTAAAGAGAAAACATTAAACTTGCGGCAAAGGAGGTGCATAAAAATTGTACACCAGGTCCGGATTTCAACAATAAATGTCTCTTCAGTGATGTTAGGGATCGAAACGGTATTATTTTTAATTCCGTTTGATACCCTTCTACGACTTAATCTCCACTGACTTTCAAATTTGAGGAACATCATTTGAATAATATAGTTTGTTTTTCGTAATGCATATTTAGCTTATAACCTCTTCCTTGCATTATTTTAAGTTTTGTTACTTCAACTCCGAAATGTACGGATCGATATGCTGAAGGACCAGTGTTTTCATCCAAAACTTTCTTAAACTAAATGTTTGTGGACCAACATGATTGTCTATAGTGTGTATCAAAATGTTGTCTACATTAAATGACGTGAATTTGCAGGTGGTATAATGATTAGACATGATGAACGTATCTGAAATAAATAACATTTGCAATGGTATTTGAAACGATATAATGTGAATAGGTGTACATGCATTGACATTTTAAAAAAGGTGTATTTATTAAATGCCATTAATAGGAATCCCAGACGTGTACTTGGAGGCTACATATGGTGAACTATGTAGTTTTTCTTCTACCTATAGGATAATGCAGTCTTATAAATACGTTTTATACCAACACGATTTATTAATTGATACAAATACGAATATTTCTTAGAATTGGTGGTTACCTTAAATGATATGGTAATCCTTTATAAATCATGGTCATCCTATACAAATTATTGTCATCTATTACCCAATCACAGTCATCCTTGTTATATGTTACGGTCATCTTGAAAATATTTTAATTACGATTTACGGTCATCGTAGCGATTTTTTCAAATCCAATTTCCTGTTTTACACACATTTCTCGGTAGTATTTTGTGATTCCGTGTAAATCTTTTAGATATTTACATCTTACCAATGTATGCTTTGTAAAGAATGATTGATTATTTGATTGTTGGTTGCTTAACGTCCAGTGGCAGGTATTTCATGCATATTCAGGACGAGAACAAGTTCACAATAAATACAATAGGTAGGTTGTTGTAATAGAGGCCATATAGGATGATGGTCGGGGAAATTTTGATTGCCACTGGAAAATTAGGGTATATTGGATAGGGACAGAAATTTTGCCTTGCAACAGGCCACCTACGGACCCCTAAAAAAGTAATTGCAAGGGTTCTTAAAGTGCAAAGAGCGTGGCACTCTCTTTACACGAGGCATCGGATTTAACGCCCCCTTCTGACCGGACATGACTGCGAACTTGATACATCCCAAACAGCCAAACGGACGCCCCACTTCTGCAAGCGTTTTACTACCGGTCGGGAGAAGACCAAGTGACCATATTTCTATACCCCAGTAACCCTTGGGGTGTGCTTTGTAAAGAAAATGATATAAAAACATTTAAACATACAATACAAATGCTGTTTTTTTTTCATCCGACATCTTGGGATGATCCTGAATGTAGTGACGGTCATGAGCTTCACGCCAGTGAATAATGTAACGCCCAATAAAATAAAATATACTAAAATTGAAAGGTACCGAACAGTACCTTTGCTCTTTATCAAACGACTTGACTCTTCCTCGTCTTTCTTCACCAAGTCATCGAGAGCTAAAAGCAAAATCAAAATATCTAATTGCACTACAGAAATTGGAGGAAATAAAATTGATTTTTAGATTTAAGAAATTGTCGGAAGGAAATTAAAGGAAGACAGTTAACCCTGTATAGACGATTGCCTTTTCATGCAATCGTAATAATGTGGGGATAGGGAAATACATTTTATAGCATTACAAAACATCAATATGAAGGAACATAATCTTTATGTTAATACAAAGACATAATCCTCTATGGATCCGTTAGTAGTCAGTAGCTATAATGTATCTTATAGTTAATGATGTACAACAAACGCGCATTCCGTCTACAAAATACTCATTTTGGACGCGCGGACAAAAACAAGTAAAAAGGCCAAACAACGTTCGAAGTTGAAGAAGATTGAGGACCAATATTTCGAAATGTCTAGTCATTTACACCTAAGGTAATCTATGCCTTATCCCAGGCATAGATTGCCTTAGGCGTATTTGGCACAACTTCTTAGAATATGGATCCTCAATGCTCTTCAACTTTGTACTTGTTTGGCTTGATTAATATTTTGTTATGAGCGTCACTGATGAGTCTTATGTAGAAGAAACACGCATCTGGCGTACTAAATTATAATCCTGGTACCTTTGATAACTATCATAAACGTTATAGTATTTTAGAAATGAAAAGTTCATATGACATAAACACTTAAATTTCAAACCTAAGCTAAATTTTCAGACATCATTTTATTGTGTGCATCATTATTGTATCGATATTAAAATCTTATTAATCCTTCAAAAAGATACTTATTGCCAAACTGATTAAATAGGAAGAACTCCGAAAAGGATCCAGACCAGAGATCGGCTGCGACGGTAGGGTTTTCGAATCCTCCATCGGCCAAGCAAATCCATTGTGAAAGGAATAATCTTCTAACAAACCATAATAAGCTTTAAACTTTAGTAGATTTGGTTTGTTTTTAGCTGGAAAATAGCCCCCGTCATATTATTGGAAGAAAAATTACACAGTTCTTTATGACCAATGTTCCACATTGCAAATGTTCAGCAGCAGGAATTTTAAAAAGGTGATACAAAACCAGTCTTAATTGAAAACTTCGTTCAAACCTATCAGTGTTTTGGATAAAAACCTCAATTTTTATACGTGTTGATAGAAAAAAAAATCGTTGTAGAATAGCCTTAATACAGCACAAACAACATTTTTCAAAAGACCAAAAAGTGAAAAAGTATATTTTAACAAAACGCTTTTGACTAACACATTTTTTTGTAACAGGTTGAACAACTGATGTATTTATACCCTCCTGTTGACTGCCATTGACGATTGGCAAATAAGTTATTCAAATGATGTAACAAAATGGAGCCTAATATTTATTTAATACTAAAGAGAAAACATTAAACTTGCGGCAAAGGAGGTGCATAAAAATTGTACACCAGGTCCGGATTTCAACAATAAATGTCTCTTCAGTGATGTTAGGGATCGAAACGGTATTATTTTTAATTCCGTTTGATACCCTTCTACGACTTAATCTCCACTGACTTTCAAATTTGAGGAACATCATTTGAATAATATAGTTTGTTTTTCGTAATGCATATTTAGCTTATAACCTCTTCCTTGCATTATTTTAAGTTTTGTTACTTCAACTCCGAAATGTACGGATCGATATGCTGAAGGACCAGTGTTTTCATCCAAAACTTTCTTAAACTAAATGTTTGTGGACCAACATGATTGTCTATAGTGTGTATCAAAATGTTGTCTACATTAAATGACGTGAATTTGCAGGTGGTATAACATGTATAATGATTAGACATGATGAACGTATCTGAAATAAATAACATTTGCAATGGTATTTGAAACGATATAATGTGAATAGGTGTACATGCATTGACATTTTTAAAAAGGTGTATTTATTAAATGCCATTAATAGGAATCCCAGACGTGTACTTGGAGGCTACATATGGTGAACTATGTAGTTTTTCTTCTACCTATAGGATAATGCAGTCTTATAAATACGTTTTATACCAACACGATTTACTAATTGATACAAATACGAATATTTCTTAGAATTGGTGGTTACCTTAAATGATATGGTAATCCTTTATAAATCATGGTCATCCTATACAAATTATTGTCATCTATTACCCAATCACAGTCATCCTTGTTATATGTTACGGTCATCTTGAAAATATTTTAATTACGATTTACGGTCATCGTAGCGATTTTTTCAAATCCAATTTCCTGTTTTACACACATTTCTCGGTAGTATTTTGTGATTCCGTGTAAATCTTTTAGATATTTACATCTTACCAATGTATGCTTTGTAAAGAATGATTGATTATTTGATTGTTGGTTGCTTAACGTCCAGTGGCAGGTATTTCATGCATATTCAGGACGAGAACAAGTTCACAATAAATACAATAGGTAGGTTGTTGTAATAGAGGCCATATAGGATGATGGTCGGGGAAATTTTGATTGCCACTGGAAAATTAAGGTATATTGGATAGGGACAGAAATTTTGCCTTGCAACAGGCCACCTACGGACCCCTAAAAAAGTAATTGCAAGGGTTCTTAACGTGCAAAGAGCGTGGCACTCTCTTTACACGAGGCATCGGATTTAACGCCCCCCCTTCTGACCGGACATGACTGCGAACTTGATACATCCCAAACAGCCAAACGGACGCCCCACTTCTGCAAGCGTTTTACTGCCGGTCGGGAGAAGACCAAGTGACCATATTTCTATACCCCAGTAACCCTTGGGGTGTGCTTTGTAAAGAAAATGATATAAAAACATTTAAACATACAATACAAATGCTGTTTTTTTTTCATCCGACATCTTGGGATGATCCTGAATGTAGTAACGGTCATGAGCTTCACGCCAGTGAATAATGTAACGCCCAATAAAATAAAATATACTAAAATTGAAAGGTAACGAACAGTACCTTTGCTCTTTATCAAACGACTTGACTTTTCCTCGTCTTTCTTCACCAAGTCATCGAGAGCTAAAAGCAAAATCAAAATATCTAATTGTACTACAGAAATTGGAGGAAATAAAATTGATTTTTAGATTTAAGAAATTGTCGGAAGGAAATTAAAGGAAGACAGTTAACCCTGTATAGACGATTGCCTTTTCATGCAATCGTAATAATGTGGGGATAGGGAAATACATTTTATAGCATTACAAAACATCAATATGAAGGAACATAATCTTTATGTTAATACAAAGACATAATCCTCTATGGATCCGTTAGTAGTCAGTAGCTATAATGTATCTTATAGTTAATGATGTACAACAAACGCGCATTCCGTCTACAAAATACTCATTTTGGACGCGCGGACAAAAACAAGTAAAAAGGCCAAACAACGTTCGAAGTTGAAGAAGATTGAGGACCAACATTTCGAAATGTCTAGTCATTTACACCTAAGGTAATCTATGCCTTATCCCAGGCATAGATTGCCTTAGGCGTATTTGGCACAACTTTTTAGAATATGGATCCTCAATGCTCTTCAACTTTGTACTTGTTTGGCTTGATTAATATTTTGTTATGAGCGTCACTGATGAGTCTTATGTAGAAGAAACACGCATCTGGCGTACTAAATTATAATCCTGGTACCTTTGATAACTATCATAAACGTTATAGTATTTTAGAAATGAAAAGTTCATATGACATAAACACTTAAATTTCAAACCTAATCTAAATTTTCAGACCGTATTTTATTGTGTGCATCATTATTGTATCGATATTAAAATCTTATTAATCCTTCAAGAAGATACTCATTGAAAAACTGATAAAATAGCAAGAACTCCGAAAAGGATCCAGACCAGAGATCGGCTGCGACGGTAGGGTTTTCGAATCCTCCATCGGCCAAGCAAATCCATTGTGAAAGGAATAATCTTCTAACAAACCATAATAAGCTTTAAACTTTAGTAGATTTGGTTTGTTTTTAGCTGGAAAATAGCCCCCGTCATATTATTGGAAGAAAAATTACACAGTTCTTCATGACCAATGTTCCACATTGCAAATGTTCAGCAGCAGGAATTTTAAAAAGGTGATACAAAACCAGTCTTAATTGAAAACTTCGTTCAAACCTATCAGTGTTTTGGATAAAAACCTCAATTTTTATACGTGTTGATAGAAAAAAAAAATCGTTGTAGAATAGCCTTAATACAGCACAAACAACATTTTTCAAAAGACCAAAAAGTGAAAAAGTATATTTTAACAAAACGCTTTTGACTAACAGCTTGAACAACTGATGTATTTATACCCTCCTGTTGACTGCCATTGACGATTGGCAAATAAGTTATTCAAAAGATGTAACAAAATGGAGCCTAATATTTATTTAATACTAAAGAGAAAACATTAAACTTGCGGCAAAGGAGGTGCATAAAAATTGTACACCAGGTCCGGATTTCAACAATAAATGTCTCTTCAGTGATGTTAGGGATCGAAACGGTATTATTTTTAATTCCGTTTGATACCCTTCTACGACTTAATCTCCACTGACTTTCAAATTTGAGGAACATCATTTGAATAATATAGTTTGTTTTTCGTAATTCATATTTAGCTTATAACCTCTTCCTTGCATTATTTTAAGTTTTGTTACTTCAACTCCGAAATGTACGGATCGATATGCTGAAGGACCAGTGTTTTCATCCAAAACTTTCTTAAACTAAATGTTTGTGGACCAACATGATTGTCTATAGTGTGTATCAAAATGTTGTCTACATTAAATGACGTGAATTTGCAGGTGGTATAATGATTAGACATGATGAACGTATCTGAAATAAATGACATTTGCAATGGTATTTGAAACGATATAATGTGAATAGGTGTACATGCATTGACATTTTTAAAAAGGTGTATTTATTAAATGCCATTAATAGGAATCCCAGACGTGTACTTGGAGGCTACATATGGTGAACTATGTAGTTTTTCTTCTACCCATAGGATAATGCAGTCTTATAAATACGTTTTATACCAACACGATTTACTAATTGATACAAATACGAATATTTCTTAGAATTGGTGGTTACCTTAAATGATATGGTAATCCTTTATATAAATTATGGTCATCCTATACAAATTATTGTCATCTATTACCCAATCACAGTCATCCTTGTTATATGTTACGGTCATCTTGAAAATATTTTAATTACGATTTACGGTCATCGTAGCGATTTTTTTCAAATCCAATTTCCTGTTTTACACACATTTCTCGGTAGTATTTTGTGATTCCGTGTAAATCTTTTAGATATTTACATCTTACCAATGTATGCTTTGTAAAGAATGATTGATTGTTTGATTGTTGGTTGCTTAACGTCCAGTGGCAAATATTTCATGCATATTCAGGACGAGAACAAGTTCACAATAAATACAATAGGTAGGTTGTTGTAATAGAGGCCATCTAGGATGATAGTCGGGGAAATTTTGATTGCCACTGGAAAATTTGGGTATATTGGATAGAGACAGAAATTTTGCCTTGCAACAGGCCACCTACGGACCCCTAAAAAAGTAATTGCAAGGGTTCTTAACGTGCAAAGAGCGGGGCACTCTCTTTACACGAGGCATCGGATTTAACGCCCCCCTTCTGACCGGACATGACTGCGAACTTGATGCATCCCAAACAGCCAAACGGACGCCCCACTTCTGCAAGTGTTTTACTGCCGGTCGGGAGAAGACCAAGTGACCATATTTCTATACCCCAGTCACCCTTGGGGTGAGCTTTGTAAAGAAAATGATATAAAAACATTTAAACATACAATACAAATGCTGTTTTTTTTCATCCGACATCTTGGGATGATCCTGAATGTAGTAACGGTCATGAGCTTCACGCCAGTGAATAATGTAACGCCCAATAAAATAAAATATACTAAAATTGAAAGGTAACGAACAGTACCTTTGCTCTTTATCAAACGACTTGACTCTTCCTCGTCCTTCTTCACCAAGTCATCGAGAGCTAAAAGCAAAATCAAAATATCTTATTGTACTACAGAAATTGGAGAAACTAAAATTGATTTTTAGATTTAAGAAATTGTCGGACGGAAATTAAAGGAAGACAGTTAACCCTGTATAGACGATTGCCTTTTCATGCAATCGTAATAATGTGGGGATAGGGGAATACATTTTATAGCATTACAAAACATCAATATGAAGGAACATAATCTTTATGTTAATACAAAGACATGATCCTCTATGGATCCGTGAGTAGTCAGTAGCTATAATGTATCTTATAGTTAATGATGTACAACAAACGCGCATTCCGTCTACAAAATACTCATTTTGGACGCGCGGACAAAAAAAAGTAAAAAGGCCAAACAACGTTCTAAGTTGAAGAAGATTGAGGACCAACATTTCGAAATGTCTAGTCATTTACACCTAAGGTAATCTATGCCTTATCCCAGGCATAGATTGCCTTAGGCGTATTTGGCACAACTTTTTGGAATATGGATCCTCAATGCTCTTCAACTTTGTACTTGTTTGGCTTGATTAATATTTTGTTATGAGCGTCACTGATGAGTCTTATGTAGAAGAAACACGCATCTGGCGTACTAAATTATAATCCTGGTACCTTTGATAACTATCATAAACGTTAGTGTGCATCATTATTGTATCGATATTAAAATCTTATTAATCCTTCAAGAAGATACTCATTGAAAAACTGATAAAATAGCAAGAACTCCGAAAAGGATCAAGACCAGAGATCGGCTGCGACGGTAGGGTTTTCGAATCCTCCAATGAATGCTCCATTTTAATTCCATTGTGAAAGGAATAATCTTCTAATCAAACAATAATAAGCTTTAAACTTTAGTAGATTTGGTTTGTTTTTAGCTGGAAAATAGCCCCCGTCATATTATCGGAAGAAAAATTACACAGTTATTTATGACCAATGTTCCACATTGCAAATGTTCAGCAGCAGGAATTTTAAAAAGGTGATTTACAAACAAGTCTTAATTGAAAACTACGTTCAAACCTATCAATACTTTGGATAAATACCTTAATTTTTATACGTGCATTTGTAAAAATAATTTCGTTGTAGAAGAGTCTAAATACAGCACAAACAACATTTTCCAAAAGACCAAAAAAAAGTGAAAGAGTATATTTTAACAAAACGTATTTGACTTACAGGTTGAACAACTAGTGTACTTGTTGACCCGCCATTGACGATTGGCAAAAACATTAATCATAAGATGTAACAAAATGGAGCTTAATATTAATTTAATACTAAAGAGAAAATATTAAACTTGCGGCAAAGGAGGTGCATAAAAATTGTACACCAGATCCGGATTTCGACAATACATGTCTCTTCAGTGATGTTAGGGATCGAAACGGTATCTGGAAGGCCATATAATTTACCTCAATTAAGGATAGACTCTTGAATTTAAAGAGTCAATATAGGATGAACGGATCATGTAAACCAGAGGGAAAATATGATACAAGCCAAAACGAAAAAATGTAAACAAGTCTAAATTGAAAACTACGTTCAAACCTATGATTGCATTGGTACAAAAACGCTATTTTATACGTGTGCATGTAAAACAAATTTCGTTGTAGAAAGGTCTAAATACAGCACAATCCACATTTTCCTAAAGACCAAAAAAGTAAAAAGTATATTTTAACAGAACTCATTTGACTAACAGGTCGAACAACTGATGTTCTTAAACCCTGCGGACTGCCATTGCCGATTGCCAAAAAAAAAGGTCACAAGATGTAATAAAATGGATCTTTATATTAATTTAATACTAAAGAGAAAATAATGAACTTTCTTGCAAAAATGTTATATATATATGTATACCATCTTGATACTTTTGTAGCTGAGCTATTTCTTTGATTATTTTGTCCATCATTATAAATTGTCCTAAAATATACAAAAGAGAGTTCAATAAATGTACTTGCCATATAAACCCACCTGATAAAAGTTAAGGGCCACTTCATATTTTCTTCCCACTCATTACGTTACTGTACGGTTCAGTTGAGTAAACTTTGTTTAATACGTTTGTCAGCAATATCAAACGTCTCTTGATTAAATTTTTAAAAATCACGAAAACAGTCGTGCCACTGATCAATTAACGATCATTAGCATCAGTTTTTACATATCAATATAACTAACGGGAGGTGATTTTGTTTCTTCTACGATTCAAATTTGAATAAAATAACATCAAGAAGGCGATTATTAGGTATATGTTGTTTTATTTTTGATAATATTGTAGTAATTGACATTTGTTGACCCAATGCATTAAAAATTGCGGATCACTCCTTAGCTTCGACTGGTCAACTGTAGATTTGACGGTAATTTTTAGCCATTGAAAACGAAAGTTTAATTACAAATGCATTAAATAATAGGGTCGTTCGATAAAGGCATCAATTTGTTAGGGTCATTCATCGCTCCTACCAATTTGTGGGAAACATATCGAACTTAAACTATGACACGTGATTTCGTATTAATCAATCAAATATTTACTATATAATGTAAGGTATGATAATATGATAAACTAGAAATCATTCAAAGCACAAGTGAACTCATGAATGCAGAATGCCATGTCATCGTTAACATATTCATTTCATGCCTTCATTTTTCATTTCATAAAGAATTCGGTCGTGTTATCTTTTTTTCCACTTCTACGGATGACTTAACAATTAAAATGATACATTGAAAGAAATATATTTGTTGAAATGTTGATAAATATGGATTAGCAGACTTGAAACTAAATGTCTAAATCAATTAAAGTTATACTTACTACATTTGTTGATCAGGTTACTACCAAACATGCCGAACAAGATCACTGAAAAATAAACCAGAGATATATTATAACATTACGTATTTGAATATTGAAAACAAAATACATTTTAAATATTTTTACTTGACTTAAATCTTTCTTAGACATTACGTTTTGAATTTCAAATCACTGCACACAATCATTTTGTCAAATTCGTATACACAAAAAGATTATAGAATTTTTTTTAACAGCTTTAAAAACAAACAGCAACTAATCAGATTAAAATGGGTAATAAAACATCCACGTTTGCATGTTGTTTTTTTTTATCTAATAAGCAAAATATTGCTTATATTTAGACAAATACATTAAACTAAATATTGTGACAAGCATACTTTTTATATTTGCAAAGCAAACAATTGTTTTAAATTGATTTTTAATTTCTTTATTTATATTATTGTTTGATTAAATGACTTCATTTCTGAGATGTCAAAATACCCCTTAATTTATTGGCAAATAAAGAAGAACAAATTCCCTTTTCTGTCAACACATCTTCTGATCTAACTGTGTCTGCCACGTTAGCTTCTATCGAAATACTATCTAGGAGTGCTGGCGAAGTGTTCAGACCAGATAGAAGCAGACTAAATGACAAAACATTTAAACTATAAATGATGATCAGATGCAATGTCGTAAGCTTACGTGTATCTTTTTTTTCACATGTGCTATATATGATATTGTTTTAACAAAACTATAATGAAAGGTAATGTGTAATTTAATCAATTACTTAAGTAAATAATTATAATTTAATTAATTGAATTTCAAAAACTGTGTTATGTGTTACTAGTGTAATTGTTCATTTTTGCAATGTAATGTGTAATTCAAATAATTACATTACAATGTAGTTGACTCTAAGTCTGACTATTATTTACATGTTGTGTAAGTGACCTTATACGACATATATATGGGGTCAGTTAATTCCTAATAGGGAATTTATTACAACGTGTAACGCATTTTTCTTACCGACTGTCTTCACATGTGGTGCTTAAACTGTCGGCCTATCAAAGTGATTAAGTCTTCAATCTTAGTTTTAAGAATCTACTGGTCTAATATACAAAACAAAATGCCAAAAATAACAACGTATGTCAACAATAGCAACGTGTTAGCTTCAAATGTGTATTATGAATGTATTTCATTATTTAATTATCAGTTTCTTCGTCTATCTAAACTTTCAGATTTCATTTTTCTAAAGGGGAGTTACTCCTTACTAATGTCATATGGTTGGTTACCCTGTATGGTAACTGACCATGTATTTTGGACACCCTATATCAAATACTTATAGTCAACACGTGTAGTCCATTAACCAATCATATCAAATGTTAATCAATAAGTAAGATGTTATCGTAACTGTTTTGTAAATAATGGCTTTCAGTTTTAATGGTTGGAATAAAAAAATTGAAGTGAGTCAATTGAACATTGATATAGGTCGGTTAAATGTGGTGGCATATTAGTAAACTGTCTGAACTTTGAGGCAGTGCCGAGGGCACCTTGCCTAGTGTCTCGTCAATGCCACGTCTTACGTCACTTATCAGATTTTCATCTGTCGTACCCACTATATCGTCAAATTATGATATGTACCAGTATAGGTTTAGCTTTCTTCAGGCGGATGTGACGACTGTCATCATTTAAGATGGTTAAACAGTCCTTTCTTTTTCCAACTAGTTAGCAGGCATGGTTCCAAAATGAAACACCTGGTCAGCACTTTAAATAGTTTTAATGGTAATATAAAAAAGAAGATGTGGTATGATTGCCAATGAGACAATTATCCACAAAAGACCAAAATGACACAGACATTAATAACTATAGGTCACCATACAGCCTTCAACAATGAGTAAAGCTCATACCGCATAGTCAGCTATAAAGGGCCCGATAAGACAATGTAAAACAATTCAAGCGAGAAAACAAACGGCCTTATTTATGTAAAAAAAAATGAACGAAAAACAAATATGTAACACATAAACAAACGACAACCACTGCATTTATAGGCTCCTCTCTTGGGACAGGCACATACATAAATAATGAGGCGGGGTTAAACATGTTAGCGGGATCCCAACCCGCCTTCTAACCTGGGACAGTGGTATAACAGTACAACATAAGAATGAACTATAAAAATCAGTTGAAAAAGGCTTAACTCATCAGATGGACACAAATACAAGTGGACGTGGCCGGCTACTTATACATCCCGAAACAAAAAGACACATTGAACAGATCTGAGAGTATTCGCAGTTATCTGAAAGCTAGTTCAAAGCCACTAACAACCAGTAAAAAATCAAGCATCTAAGACTAAACTATCAATCCGTACACATCCAAAATCCAATTGATTTAGTGTAAAGACGTCATAAACAGCCAGAGAAAAACCTGACCTTGTGCAATGCCAAGTTACAGGTATCGACAGATTGTAGATTTAGTTAGCTTTTAATTTACTAATAACAAAATCAATATTCATACCTATAAAAACCATATTCAATGATCTTATTACAGTGTTGAATAGGTAACCTTTTAGAATAAGTTTATTTAAAGGAGCGACAAGTTTACATGGATCATTTTTTCTAACTTTTCGGGCACGGTTAACAACAGTCATTTCATAGTTTAGCGGAACTGTGATTGTTTGTTTAATGCAAACTTGATAGTTGAAATATCACCTCCCCTGTTAACAGATGCCACATAGATTAATTTGTTGTTGATGGTAAGTGTGGGAGTACTCAGATTTATAACTGTGCTCAGTGTGTCCAAAATATCTAGCCTAAGTATAACATTGTATATTAAGGGCGCTTTGCATATATCCCATTGTATGTGTACTATATCAATGTCGAGAGAGATGTTCTTTATAATCTTCATAGTAGTTAGCTGTTCACCCAAACCACGTATCGTTACAGTCTTCGAATCTTCAATATCTACTGGAAATAATTTCTTATCCACTAATGTTATCGTTGCAACAGTGTTCACATTCTGGTCTGATATAAGACCTCGTACTGCTAGGCTTTTTATAGCTAGTTAGTCTTGGTGACAATATGGGACGAGGACGTGGGCCTCTGTTCGGATTTGTCATGAGGTTATGTTTCATGGCAAATAGCGTTGACCGACTGGTCCGACCCGTTGTTGTTTAAAGACTCAATTGTTAGGGTTGTGCTTTGATATGCTCTTTATCTTGGTCAAGGTGTCCGTTGCCTGACATAACTCAGATGGAGTTTGTCCATAGAGATGCCGACCGTTGACCCTAGGGATTTTATCGTCTCTGGCTTGATGGTGGTGTTACTTGAATATATTTCTATCTGGCGATCTACCGCGATTATATTGCTATGGGGATCTTCCACGTGTATATTTATCAGCTGATCTTCCATTGATCTGGTAATGTTCGAAGATCACATTGATCAGAAGACCCACGGTTATATTGATCGGCCAATCCACGGTTACGCTGATAAGTTGAAAGCATAACACCAGCTAATTTTGTGACAATTTGAGCGAGGTCAAGCACCTCATTTTCCAAAGGACTGTTCATATTCCCTGTATCGGTCGTCGATACTGCGCCATTAGCAAAAAAGACTTGCTGAATGCTGGTGGGTATAATTGACCCTTTTTGGTCCATATATCGCCATCTGGTTGGATATTGAGGTTTTCAATTGTTTAAACGGCTTGTTGATCGTTTATGGGTTCCTCTCTATCATATGCCTTACATAATTTTCATCATTACATCCTCGGAGGAATGATGCGCTTCCAATCTGGTCTGAATGTCTTTCTTTCCAAAGCGCTGCTTCAATGCTTTTCTTAAGGCATTTGAATCATTATCTGTGTTTACCTTGTGAAAGTATCCTAGGCAACATCAGCCAGACAATCAAAGAGACTACACACCTGTGTCTTGTTTTCCCATTATCGTCTACTGGCAGTCCGTTCAAATTGGTAAATGAAGGCCTCCCAAGTGATAGATCCCTTTCCATTGAATATTTGCATTTTTTGGGAGCTGTGGGCTTCGGATCATGTTCCCTGCACTAGAATTGTCTTGCCATCATGTATATTCTCTCCTTTGCTCTTTCCTGAGGATGATTTGCAATTGACTTGACAGGGATAATACTCGTAGTAGGCACTGCAGTCAGCATTGGAGAAACTTGACAAAGGGTCCTTACAAAGGACTTTCGACTTTAAAAGAAGAATTCGCGCTTTGCTCTGTTTTATATTGCGGTCAATCTCAGCTGTTCTTTGAGCATTAGATTTCATATCTGCTAAAAATTCTTGGTTCACCTGTTGAGTAGTCATTTCTTAGTTGTCCCCTGTCAAAATGTCTTCAACTTCAGATTTCTCCATATACCCAAGTGATTCAGTATCTGCCTTTTCAACATTCTTGTCATTCTTGCCCTCAATTCCTGCCATTTCACTGATTTGTGGTAATACAATTCTCAAATCACAGTATAATATTTCAAATTGCAATAAATTGCAAACCAAAAATAAGATAGGCAATAAATACCCTACTGCAGATAAATCTCAAATCACAGCTTTTATGTTTGACCTAAGACAAAAAAACATTTGCAGCTATTTAATGAAAGCTATTATTGCAGCTTTTTATGAAAGCTACTACTTTGTATATTAAATGACAAGCCATGGAAAACAAAAGAACAGAATTGAAACAGAGACTTAATGACACTATACTTTGATGAAATGTTTAAATTCAAGTCAATTCTCAATAATGAATATTTGCATTTTTTTTTAAGGCGGCTATTTTGAAAACAGCCGTCATTTTGAATTTCAAAGATAGATCAAAACAAAATCTTGCTAAGTACACCAAATCATTCAAATATGTTGAATTTTTTGCTTCTAGCTTCAAATCCATTGTGGTTTGTGCAATACTGAAAAATACTTTTTTAGTGTTTGGCGGCCATCTTGAAATTAGCCGCCATATTGAATTTTGAGGATGGGTCCATAGTTTATATTGCTCAGTACACCAAAATGTACCATCATGCAAAATTTGGTGCTTTCCTCATTATTTGAGCAATTTTATCACCGATCGACCGGACTATAACCATAGGTCAAATATTTACCTTGGTACAGTGTATCCAATTTTATTATATATGGAAAATGCATTGCCTTGTATCGCTTCTTTTGTTGACTTGTATATAATAGTATATAATATCGTTAACAACTATCTTGTGTTTGATTATTTATTAAAAGCAAATCCCTCCCTTCCATTCTATGTTTTGAGTTTAATACTGTAGGTTAATCTTGTTGTTTAAATTCACTATCTATAACACAATTTTTTTTTATTTTTCTGAAATTTGGCAAAAATCGTCATCCACACGTATGATAAAATTACCAATTAACATGATTAAAGTTAAAAGTACAAATAAAGTAGCATATAAAAGACACACTTGTAATATTCATTGAACACAAGTGTCAGTAGAATTGTATTTAATATAATTATATGACAATTATTCTTGTTAATTAAAACCAAGAATTATTTTTTCCATTGTCATCCGAATTATGAATACTGATGTTTTATTATTTTTCTATTTACTTTCTAGCATGCATTTCTAAAAAAAATATATCGAAGAATTCCCTTTTCACATTCAAAGGAAATCTCCGCACATTCATCCTGTCTGAGAAAAAAATTTCCTATTGCAATAATCGAAATAAATTACTTGAATAGTAATAACTAGTTTAAAAATCAGGCATAAACTGCTTATAATACGAAAAATACGCAATTTTGACACGTTAAGACATATAACTAACACCAGTATCATGTGTTTTTTTAAAGTAGTTTATAGTCAGTATATTATTTATTGGAAAGTCTGGTAGAAAATAATCTTCTTTTTTTTGCTATAAATAAACGAAACATAAACATTACCTATAACAAATAGAAACACAAATCTATATTTAGAATCTGAAGGCCAGTTCGTTTGAGGTCTGTTTGATCCATGCACATGGGCAAAAATAAGTTATCCCATAAAGAATCATAAACAATCTGTTCTAGCAACGTGGAAATCGTTATCTAATAAACCGTTTAACAAGTTTGTTTGGTATTTCATTTTCAATTCTTTTAATTTTATTATGATGAAGAAAATTATTTCATGCATTAAATGATACCTCCAAAACATCCCTAACGGTATGGTTACGTACCAACTGTACCTGATACGTAGCAAATGGGGATACTTTTGACGTCGATTGGAGGGACGGACGTCGATTAGAGACCGGAAGTCGATTGGAGTCTCGCATATGTTTGGAGACAGAATCTAAAAAAGTGCTTACAGAGCATGATATGCTTACTATAATTTGAACATTGAAATCAATTATAATATATTAAGACATTAGTGTTAAAGCTGTTCAGATAATGCTCTAATATATCTATTGAAGACAGTTCTTAGACCTATAATGATTTACTTTAAGTTTACAAATTGTGGCTTAGATGGAGAGTTGTCTCTTTCACTCATACCACATCTACTTATATCAAAAGGAAAGGTAAACTTCTAATTAACATTCTGTAGATGCTATGCCTAAAAAACTATACATTAGTATATACTTTGAACGACAACATTATTGTATATCTCTTTCTGTGTGACGTTTACATTCTGACGTCAAACACGCGATTCTACGTTATAATCAATGATAATCTACCATTCTGTCCCAGTACTTAAAATCTTTCAATCGTTTATGGCTGGATTTAACATACATAAATATAATTCAAAAATAAGAAAGCAATGATGAATAAGGTTGTTATCTTTGATATAGGCCTTTTTGTGCTTCTTTGTTTAACATTTGTTTTATTTGTTGTGATTGAGATACTTGTGGTACTTGTATTCTCATGTGATGCATTTGTTACATATGTGTTTGTTGTGTTAATGATTGAGGTTATACCACAATGTTGACTGCTGAATTTTTGACAATTTTGCCTGTTATTTCTGTTTGTTTTGTTTGCGCGTCGTTGTCAGTATAATATAATTTGATGCGACTGTCATACACGTGAGAGGTTTAGGTAGCTATACAACAAGGTTCAAGCCACCATTTTCCACTTCAGAAAATGCCTGTATCAAGTCAGGAATAACACAGTTATTGTCGATTCATTTGATGTGTTTGAGATTATGAGTTTGCCATTTGATAAGGGACTTACCGTTTTGAATTTTCCTCGGGGTTCAGTATGTTTGTTATTTAACTGAATACAGTTTGTAAAGATTGATCAAGTTAACTTGTTTTGTAATTTCATAGTCTAAATAATTGCTTTTATCATACATAACAAGTCTTTTAATTTAATCATTTTCTTAAAATCAATTGTCAACATTTTAACAAATATTTCCATGCATTATCTGTCAAATAGTTGTATTAATTTATATGTACATTGTAGCTAAACATTGACCAGTTAGTAAACACAAGATTGTTTTGTTAGTGTAATTGTTATCGTCAAGTTTATGATCTACAACGTTTAACCAAAATACGTACTTAATGAAAAAACAATCACTATTGCCCATTGAGGTGAATGTCTGTGTATTTTTAATCCAGTCAAGTCTGAAACGAAAGTTTTAATAATTTAAATAGCAAGTTAACCTAAGTATCAAAAGATATTGTTTCCATTGTTAAAATAATGTTTACGATTGACATTCTGTAAAAGCGTATAACCATATAATGTTTCTGGGATTTTCTCTGTACAAAATGCGTGGTTCATTAAATGGGAACATACCATATTTTATATATAAGCTGGTAAAATAGTTTCAGTTTTATTACAACGCAACAAAAAGTACCAAAGGCGAGTGCAGTATAGCAACAAAGTATACATGCTTTTATCAGGCACTATGCTGTCTGCCGCCGGAGAGAGGAATTTCATCCGTGTCGTCCAGGGATGGGATAATTGAAAATGAAATGGTAATTAAGTGTAATGCATTACAATTTCCCATGTAATTGAATGTAATGTGTAATTGAGCATTTTTTTTTTAATTACATGTAATGGTAATTTAATTAATTACAATGAAAAAAACATGTTATACTCAATTACTTTTGAATTACATTTCAATTACATGTACTTTTATGGTGTTAATGATAAGGATGTTTAATAATATAAATTATAAAATTCTATTTTTTTTCAAATATTGATATCACATACTTTTTTAGCTCACCTGTCCCGAAGGGACAAGTGAGCTTATGCCATCACTTGGCGTCCGTCGTCGTCCGTCGTCTGTCGTCTGTCGTCCGTCGTCCGTCGTCTGTCGTCCGTCGTCTGTCGTCGTCTGTCGTCGTAAACTATTTCAAGAATCTTCTCCTCTGAAACTACTGGGCCAAATACTTTCAAACTTTAACTGAATGTTCCTTAGGGTATCTAATTTATAAATTGTATCCGAAGTTTTGATCTATCAACAAACATGGTCGCCATTGCTAAAAATAGAACATAGGGGTCAAATGCAGTTTTTGGCTTATAACTCAAAAACCAAAGCATTTAGAGCAAATCTGACAGGGGTAATATTGTTTATCAGGTCAAGATCTATCTGCCCTGAAATTTTCAGATGAATCAGACAACCCGTTGTTGGGTTGCTGCCCCTGAATTGGTAATTTTAAGGAAATTTTGCTGTTTTTGGTTATTATCTTGAATATTATTATAGATAGAGATAAACTGTAAACAGGAATAATGTTCAGCAAAGTAAGATTTACAAATAAGTCAACATGACGGAAATGGTCAGTTGACCCCTTTAGGAGTTGTTGCCCTTTATAGTCAATTTTTAACCATTTTTCGTAAATCTTAGTAATCTTTTACAAAAATCTTCTCCTCTGAAACTACTGGGCCAAATACTTCCAAACTTTAATTGAATGTTCCTTAGGGTATCTCGTTTGTAAATTGTATCCGAAGTTATGATCTATTAACAAACATGGTCGCCATTGCTAAAAATAGAACATAGGGGTCAAATGCAACTTTTGGCTTACAACTCCAAAACCAAAGCATTTAGAGCAAATCTGACATGGGGGTAATATTGTTTATCAGGTCAAGATCTATCTGCCCTGAAATTTTCAGATGAATCAGACAACCTGTTGTTGGGTTATTGCCCCTGAATTGGTAATTTTAAAGAAATTTTGCTGTTTTTGGTTATTATCTTGAATATTATTATAGATAGAGATAAACTGTAAACAGGAATAATGTTCAGCAAAGTAAGATTTACAAATAAGTCAACATGACGGAAATGGTCAGTTGACCCCTTTAGGAGTTATTGCCCTTTAAAGACTTTTTTCACAATTTGTTCATCATGTTGACTTACTTCAAAAAATCTTCTCCTTTGAAACTGCTGTATCAATTTCAGCCAAACTTAGGCTAAATGAGTTTCAGAGTATCTAGTATAAATTTTATATTTTATTTCCTTGTATGTCAAGAAACATAGCTCCTATGGCTAAAATAGAACATAGGAGAAAATGATTATTTTTTTTGGCTTTTGAAGAAAATAGGACGATCCAAAAAACATTTAAATAAATTGAAAAGCCAAAATAATCATTGATGAGAGATTTAACCAAAAGAATTAAGGTGAGCGATTCAGGCTCTTGAGAGCCTCTTGTTAGTATATAAAGTCTGTAATTTATTCTGAAGTTTTTATTTGACCTACAGATTTTTTTCTGAATAGCCTTATAATTTAAAAAAAAAATATGTGAGAATCATATATTAGTGTTGTTCAGTTTTTAAGAAAGATCTTTAACTAAATGGATTGATAAGTTATTAATCACCTTGTTAAACAGAAACAAACAGAATTGTGTTGAAAATCTTTCTTAGACAGTTCATTTAGAATTTAAAATCACTGTACACAATCATTTTGTCAAATTAGTGTACACAAAAGGATTATAGAAATAAAATTTAACAGCAAACAGAAATTAATCAGATTAAAATGTCCAGGGACAATGCCACTATTACATGTTCTGACCATGGAAGTATTATATTTCCATTATCTTATCAAGCAATATCAGCCACATTAGCTCCTGTCGAAAGACTATTTAGAATTGCTGTCAAAGTGTTCAGACCAGAGAGATGCGGACTAAATGACAAAACATTAAAATTACTATAGATTATCAAATGCAATGCTTAAACTATGCTTACATGAATATTTTACACATGCATTATATATACATGTATAATATTGTAAAAAAATATTATGATGAAATGTAATGTGTAATTTAATAAATTACTTTAGTAAAGTAATTGTAATTTTATTAATTACATTTCAAAAACTGTGTAATGTGTAATTAGTGTAATTGATCATTTTTGCAATGCAATGTGTAATTTAATTAATTACATTCCAATGTAATTGACCCCAAATCAGGTGTCGTCTGCTATGGACATAAACAATTGTCATAATTAATTCACTCAAACTCCATCAACTTGTCACTGAATCAACTAACTTGCAGAATTTCAATACTAAATTGCTGTTAAATTTGTTCTTGAATAAAATAAAAATGACAAATTGTCTTTAGGCATCTGGTTCAACATCTATAATGCGTGTCAAATTGAGGAACAGAAAAGTAGTATGTTAAGGAAAATCTCTGTGTGGTATTATTGAACATTTCACATTTTTAAACATGTGACTGAGCTTTACAACTTTCTGATTTGAAGAACATAGGACCATAACATAAGGGTGAAAAAAACAATGGAGTTATTACATGTTTTAAATTTTCAAAGAACTTATACATGTTATAGTGTCCTCGAAAAACTGCACCACAAAATGTTTTTGTGTGTGCTAAATTACGGAATATGAATCTCACTTCGTACTTAGAAAATTTGACAACTCACGTGAAAATGTCGCAGCTTCGAAAGATGTATCATAAACATCCAAGTTCACGATACATTTTGTATGTGTGGAGGAATCGCCTACTTGAACATTTGTTGAAATGTATCGCGCTTCTGTTCTCATCTCTGGTAAGCTTTATGTAGTTTTAATTTCAGTAAGAATGGTACGATTGGTCGTATTTTTTTTAAATGCCCCAAAAGTTTCAAGACTGGTAAATAATGTATAATACCATTTTGGAGATCCTCTGTAAATTTTTTATCACTGATTTCATATTTCAAATATCCGAATTCGAATTTAAAGCTTTATTCGTGAATTTGCATAGTGTGCCGTTATAATGTCGACATGTCTGCTGTTGTCTATTGTATGGTCGGATTGTTGTCTCTTTGACACATTCCCCATTTCCATTCTCAATTTTATTATAGTTAATGAGATATAATGTTACATTGTTAATAAACAAGCAAATATAAACCTCTCTGTTAAAAAGTTATTATAGAACACTGTATGTGTATTCAGATTTTGTAAATGTTGAAAACCAATCATTTTGGAGTTGTAAAAACTGTATTGTGATTATGTGATACTTTTTTAAATCTAGTTAAATGTTTTATTTGATGTTTTGGTTTAACTTCTTGAATGCATTGATATGGATAAAATTCAGGATCTGATATCAGATCTTACATAATCAGATCGTAATATATGTACATCTTTACTTTTAGCATTATTCTTTTTACTTCATATTTTCGATATATCTAAAACTGATACTGAATTTTTCTGTCATGTAAAAGGTAAAATTAGAAAAATACCGAACTCTGATGAGAACTAAAAAATAGAAAGTCCGAAATAAAATGGCAAAATATATCATACCTTAGCTCAAACGAATGCTTAACATCTGTCATATTCCTTATTTGGTACAGGTATGTTTCTTATATAGAAAATGATGGATTAAACCTGATTTAAAACTAGCTTAACCTGTCACTTGTATGCCAGTTGCATAAAACTACATTATATTTAAAAGGAAAATAAGACTAAAAACAAGTTAGCAGTTAATTGTTTTGTAATGTTAGACCATTTAAAAAATGTTGTCAATTCAAAATATTTAAGCTAGACAGTACATATATGCATTTTGAAATACGAATTATATACGTTACCCCAAAAATCCGATGGCGATACTGGTATGGTGTCTTTTGACCTGTACAATGATAATTCAATAATTTCAAACAGTCTCTTAATACGTAGAAAAGTACACACCAAGGAGTATAAACGGTACAAATATGATCTTTACCTCTTTGGTAATAGGGTACATATGTAAGACGATTTTTGTAAAACGTTCTTCGAATAAAGAAACTGTATTCCTACAACGGTGCTAAATTCATGAATTTTAAACTAACTATATCTCCTGAGTCTTTGTTTGTTGTGCATGTGTATGCTTTCAAAATCCTTGCATACTTTTAAGTGAAAAGTCCCTTTTTTAAATTGTAATAATATTGTGGATTCACTTATTTTCACTTATTTTCTTGTACCAATTTTCGTGGAATAAGGAAAACTCACATTTTCGTAGATATTTAATTGTGTTGTTTTGCCGAAGTCTGTATACAAGGCTTAAGAACATTGATAATTCGTTGACTATTTAATTTCGTGGTTCACTTGTCCACACGAAATCCACGAAATAGTATGCCACGAATAATAATGAATCTACAGTAGTCGTGTTTGCATTATTTTTTCAAAAATTACAATTTTGATTATATATATACTAAATGTTTCTTTTAAATATCTTATATTAATCTTTACTGTACATGTATTTGTGTCTGAAACATTCTGGATCTTCTTTTTTAGGAACACTGAACACTGAAATCAAATACTGTGAATGTCGTGTATGTGTACTGAAACACGTACAGAGCCACTTGCCTTAACATGATTAAGGTTAGTTTTCGTAAGGAATTTATAACATTATCTTCAACTTTGTACTTGATTTAGCCTACCACTGATACTATTGCCACTGATGTTAAAATGGACATCTGGCGTTCGAATATTTAAATATGGTATCTTTCAACAGTTTGTATAAATCTAATCAGAAAATATTGCCTTGTACTTTTAACCTTCAAATTACAAATATTGGTTGTTTAAACTTTTCATTGTTAATGCGATAAGAGCTGCTGCTGGTTGACTATTAAGTCTCTAGCAAATCATTTAGTGAGTATTAAGTACGCCGAAACTACCATGATTATATCACACCTTTCCAAAATTGTATCTACATGTATAATACTAAAATAACGAGGTCCAATTTGTCAGCCGTCATCGGGTAAAAACGACAAATCAAAGAATTCAACTCTATATATAGCTAATATAGGACAATGGTGTATATTAAAAATTACACCACTCCAGACCCTATTGTTTTCCACATAATTAATATTGCCAATAATTAACAAGTTCCGGGTCGAATCCGATACCGATACCAATAGTATATTCACCTGTTACCTATTACCTTATCTGTACGTTCCGCATCTGACCGGGCACCATCAAACGGTGTATTTAGGACTTTGCTATATACACGGGTCATAATCAAAAGGCTGACACTACTAAATTCAATCATTGTCAAATTGTTCCCTATTGTAGTTTCATTCAGCAATCAGCAAGACTTTCTAAGATTACTAATATAGGACAATGATGTTGATTAAAAAATACTCCATTGCTGGATAGCCAGGACCTTTTGTTTTCGAAACAATTAATATTACCAATAATTGACAAGTTCCAGGTCGACGGGTTCAAACAGAAAGATTTGAAAGCAGAGAAAACTGTGAATCTTATAATCGACATGACTTTATCAGATGACAATACCAATTACTAAAATAAGGCTGAGTCATACATGTCATAGTTATATACTTTAATTCAGTCACGGACCAGCGATATCACGGGTGTGTACTTGTGTTTATATAAATTTATGATTGTTTAAGAAACCTCTAAACCTTATATATGTGGCAACTTGAACCCAACCTTACTGTGGTATTCAATATGTTGGACAGACGGGACGAAAGTATTACAAAAGAAATCAAGAAACCCGTTTTAACTTTCGTAGACCCACAAAATTCTAAAGTTTGAAATATAAATATATAGATGAGCTTAATCCCAATCTTAAATTTATAAAATTGAAAACTTGAAACCGTTCAGAAACAACCAGGATTACAACACAAGCAATTTGACAAAATCACGTGAAACTCCTTAATTATTTTGGAAAAAAAGACTTCAAACAGCTTAACCTTTTGGTCTCAATGACAATATATTAGGGCAGGGGAACATATCTAAAACTTCTATCGATGCCATTAATATTGTTGATAAACAACTCAGAAATAATAGGTCTCATGGTATAAGCACAAACTGTAATCAAAGTATTAAACATCGTATGCTGATCTGTTATCTGTAATAAAAAAAATTGGCAGACATCAAGTATTATGCAAACTGGGTCAGATACTAATAAGTAAATTATATGCTACTTTTCTGGACTGTGATACTATATCTTTTATTGAACCCTTTTATGAATACACCCGTATAATTACAGCTTTTTGTCATCACATGCTGTTTCCTAGTATCAATAAATCTAAAAAATCACAAGACATTTGTTTTAAATCAAAATGTATATAAAAATAGGTATTGATTGCATTAACTTATCTAGCAAGTGTATTGACTCTACCGTCTACCTCCATATTAATATAGAACCACCCATTATTTGATATTCTTATAAAATAAAACCAGCAGAAGTGTGATTTGTAATTATACGTCAGCTACAACAGACGTCAATATAGAAAATAAAGTTCCCTCAACTTTAGAACAGGCAGGTGTTCTACTTCTATACATCAGTGCTTTTTACTACCTCCCTTTATACTATGAAATAACTTGTTATTAACATTTGTAATTAAGCTTAATATGAACATAATGGTATTGAATTTGTTATGAGTGTTAACAATTCTTTAGAGGTTTTAGATAAAATACGTGCTTTTGATGGTCCTTTTAATTCTGTTAACAGTTATAATTTGTCTACTCTCTACACTACACTTCAACATAATCTTATCTTAAACAGTTTTCATATTTTATAAAATGGTCTTTTGAAAAATCTCATTGCAAATTAATTTGCTTTAACTAAAAAGGAAAGTATGCTAGATACACTTACTGGAAATGTGAAGATATTATGGAAGCCTTAAATTTTCTCCTAGACAACTTATATGTACGTTTCGGCGATAAGTTGTATCAACAAGAAGTAGATGTTCCTATTGGCACTAACAGCGCCCCTTTAATAACAGAATTTATTACTGTAATGTTATCAATCTCAGTTTATGACCAAATTCAGTAAAGACACATCATTGTTACAATTGGTTGATACATTCAAAAGAGGGACGAAAGATACAAGAGGGACAGTCAAACTCATAGATCGAAAATAAACTGACAACGCCATGGCCAAAAAATATACAACAATACCCATCGTTATCTGGATGACTTGTTTTCGTTAAAATAATCCAGTGTACTCTAAAAACTAATGCAATTTACCCATAACAAACTTATTTGAACTAAATCTTACACAAACAGCAGTGGTTGTCCTTTTCTAGCTTTAGACATTTCAATTTCTAAAGGAAAACTTCATATTAAAATTAACGACAAAAAGAACGATTGTTCATTCCCTATTGTTAATTTTCCTTTTCAGGCGGTGATGTTCCTTTGGCATTTTGTGTCTATTATACGGTGTTTATATATCCCAACTCGTTCGTTATGCTCGTGTGTGTAGTGATGTCATATAATATAAAGAACGTTATCAATGCATCACTTGTAAATTATTAATAATTATTTTCATATGAATCGGAGTTCCTCCAGACACTTGTCAAAAACAAGAGGATCAAAGAAGCCAGAGTATTTAATTTCACTTTCAGATATATTGATGATGTTCTTTCCATAAACAATCCGTACTTTTCTGATTGGGTTCCATTAATATATCCCCCAGAACTAGAAATTAAGGAACAACAGAATCGGCTTCCTCCTCTTCATTTTTATACCTATATCTCCAATTTGACTTACACAGTCATCTCAGTAACAGAATCTATGACAAACTAGACGATTTTAAATTTTGAAATTATAAATTTCCCCCACCTTAGTAGCAATATACCAACTTCACCTGCATATGGGATATATATTTCCCAACTTATTCGATATTCAAGAGCTTGCAGCTCCTACTCAGACTTTGTAAAACGTTATCAGTGTCTAAGTAGAAAGTTGATGAACCAGGGGTATGTCAAAGAACGTCTCGTCCTTTTTCTAAAAATGTTCATCGGAAGGTACCAAGACCTTGTTGATAAATATTCCGTTTCAACTTCACAAATAATACATGATGGTCTTGATGTATAGATTATGCGTACTGATGTTGTTTATCATCTTAACAACGTGTTTTATTGTTCTTTCATTTGTATTTGTTCTATTAATAATATTACTTTTTCTGTTGGATTGTTTTATGTAATATTTGACGTGGCTCAGTACTAATACATCCCGTCAATGTGTTGTCTTTCATTTTTTGGTGGTGTGATTTGTATATATATGCAACTTTGTGTGTTTCTTTGGTTTTTATAACGTGACTCTGTACTTTATAAGATCCCGTCATTATGATATATTTCTATTATGAATTACAAAATGCGTTGAACCAAAAACGTCAAAATCATTCAATCGGGCATAAAAATAACTTTCACCTTACCTGTACACAATCGGTGCAGACAAAATCAACGCAAGTGAAAAAGAAAAAAAATGAAATGCAGATCGACGCAAATATAAGACAAAATCTACGCATGTGAACAAATAAAAAATAAATAAATGCAGAACGGCGCAAATGCAAAGAGTCGAGATCAAAATTTTTATTTTATATTTTTATTAGAACGAAGAAGGTTAAATATATATTACAGTAGTTATCCCTTCGTATTATGTGGGTGGTGAAACGATTTCTGTCAGAACTGACACCAAATGGAATAATGTTTCTGGAGTTTTTTTCCTCTTTTTGATTTACATGATTTATTTAAGAGCAGATGTGAAATAAAGTTTTAAATTCAAAAGCACTTCATTTAAATAAAGAAGTGTTATCTTCTAGAAAACGTGTTAAGGGAACTTTTTTAACCCGTTAGATGAATTTCATTTGAGAAAGGAGTTATTTGGTTCAACCCTTTTATCAAAATTGAAAATACTAGTATTTTTTACAGATCTTTGTACTTGAAAAACATAAGGTTCATCAATGATATTGTAGATGACAATAAGGAATATTTATCTCATGACGTTACTATTTGAAGATATAACTTAAAATCAAATCAACAAATTTGCTATATCACGTAATTAACAAATGTCTTCTTACCGCAACGCATTTTTGTAGAGCAGTAGCATACCAAAATCCTGATAAGCAAATTGTTTGCGAAAATTGTTTAATATTCACTTTTTATCGAGTAGGAATATGTTTCTCTTATTTCACAACAAAGATATGAAGAAAGCTTTAATATTGAAATGAGTGATGCAAATGGGCAAATATTTATTCACCGACTTTTAAGAATACTTAAGAGTGTAAATTACACGATTTCGAATACGAAATGCTACATACACAAGTCTCTTATACTAATATTTTTTATCGTGAAAAATAGCGATATTCAAACACTAATAGAACATACATTTTTTGACTGTACGGAAATAAAACAATGTTGGAGAAATTTGTTTAATTGGTGGTATTTTATTTTTGGAGTAAAAATATTTTTGAATAAAGACAAAGTAGAGTTTGGTCTTTTAAAAACTTAGCTGATATTTTTTTATATTATACGTAATAAGTATTGTATATGCTATGTGGACATCACACACACTGTTAGATTGTAAAGCTCTACTGTATATTTTGAAAAGACGTTTGGAAAATAGAATATTGATTTCTTTGTAAGGACAAACATGACAAACAGAAGTCTTCTGTCGACAGATGGCACATATTTTGGAATTCAATCAAATTTTAAACAGATTGCATATTTAATGAGTTCAAAAGTATTCTTACAAGAAATGCATAGGGACAATTAAACATGCAAGTCGAAAATATAAACTGACAATTAATGGCAAAAGAAAAGGAAAAGCAGCCAAAAAAGAAAAAAATGTCAATAGTTATCAAAGGTACCAGGATTATAATTAAGTACGCCAGACGCGCGTTTCGTCTACATAAGACTCATCAGTGACGCTCATATCAAAATATTATAAAGCCAAACAAGTACAAAGTTGAAGAGCATTGGATCAACATTGAAGGTGAAACAAGGATGAATCACTTAGATGACTGATTGGATCCAAACCAAAATCATTCTCAAACAGGTTCAAACGACAATTAACATTTTATCTATAATATGAAATTAAAACTGACATAGAAAAGTCGTATCGAGTTTTCTATCATTATTTGCTTATATTTAAGTTTATATCGGAATATACGACATTCAGTCTTCAAAAGATATATCTCGATGGTTAATTAGATGGCGTCTAGACCAAGATACATACGAATGTTATTGAACACATTTGAGAATGAGTTAATCGGTAAAAAATAAAATGTTCCTTTCCTACTTATAAGTCGCATTATAACAATATCATATATTTTATTCGCGTGTGTATAAGAAATAATTCTGTCATGCCGTACTCTATACAATTTAACATGCGAAGGCATTATATTTGTCAATGTTTTTATACCAAGTGTAAGCGAGGAGTACCACGTAATAAATATAATGTATATTCATGTTAAACTGAGCATATAACATGAAATATTACAATTATCTATATTCTAATAGGATAATTTAGAACACCTTGGTACTTCAAAAGGCATCCGTGTTGATTTGATGGAACAACATGTTATGAAAATCAACCTTTCATGATTACTTGAAAAAAACCATGTTTAAGTTACTTTTAGATTGGTTTATATCTAATTTTCCTCGCGAGCAACACAACCCCTATTGACCATTTCAATGTCAAGGCTTAGCGTTGTTTAATGCAACTGTAATATCAATTTAAATCGTGACGTCTATCACGTGCAACTCATGTTTTACTCGAATTAAAACATATGTTTGTTTTAAAAGCGAAAGAAAAATGTCATATTATAATTTTATTATAATGTGTGTACATGTATGCACTACAGTTTGAACACAAAAAAGATCAATAGATAAGAAAGTGATTCGAACCAGTTATTACGACTAAATAAACATCATACGCACCATTCTTTCCTATATTGAAATATTATAATATACATACGCAAGAGTGAAATCTAATGAACGACCTTTGACTGCGACTCAAAAAATCGTGAAGTTAAAATTTCAGTTGATCTACATACAATAATAAATCTGGATTAGTTTTTATTCAAAATTATGTCTGTTAAAGTAGTATATTTATTTAGCTCAAATAAGTTACCGCCATAGATCAGGGCAGAACATATCTACTTCCTGATAAATATGGAATATATCACAGATTTTTGTAAAACTTTGCATTCATGTTTTGCTCATTAAACTTTTACTGAAAGTCGAAAAAAATAATGTTTTTATCTTTGTTAATTTCCGACATATTTCTGATTTTATTCTTTCTAAATAGGTGAATATTTGTATAGTTATAGTTAAACGATCCAAAGCTATATGCAAATTGTTTCCCAAAATCTGTGGCATAGCCCATTTACTGTTCATAGACCTTAAATATAATTATTTATGACAATGGCATATTTTTAAAGAAGTAATTACTTCCAAAGGAAAATAACAAGCCAACAAATTTATACAAAATCAAGCTATTATTGTAGGTTGCACTTTGTAAAAACAGCTGTGTTGCAAATCACGCCTCATAGAAACATAACTTGGGAATGTTATCAGTATAAAGAAACGATATATAGCGATAGCCTTGAATTCGAAGGAAGACCAACAGTGAAGGTAAGGGTTGTACAGAATTGATGCACACGTTAAATCTCTTTAGGGCATATACGTGTTGAAAATATATCACATAGCCCTCCCTACATTTTGACCTTTAAAAGGAATAGTAGCGCATAGGATTTATATATTTTTTTCGAAACAAGTGGTACAGCTTTAGCCATAAAAGAACTTCTAATGGGAATTGCATTGTCTCTATTTATAGAAATGCAACCTGTAGTGTCTTATTCAATCCGAGTAATTAAATAAAACAAATAGGGAGGTATTTTACATCCAAGATAGACAGAATATATGCGTTTTAAAAACTTCTAATTGTATACACGATAAAATAATGTAAAAGGGTATTCGGTTTACCTAGCATACCAAGTATGTGTTATTCTCCAGATGCCTGGTAAAGCAAAGCTAAACTGTTTTTAAAACTAAACAGAAACACTTTTCTTACCATGTTGTCTTTATAAGAGGACAGTTAATATCTTTATACCACTGGTGTTGTTTTATACATGCGTAGTCTAGAAAAAAAGGTAATAAGATGTACTTGATACATGAAATCACTGTAAGGCTTATACGTCAGTCAGCTAAGGTTGTCCAAGTCTTGACTTTATTTCATAAATAAACGTTTAAATGTTCGTTATTATGTATCTTTCTTATATCCTACTCCACAAGAACAACTTTTGTTTGTACAGTATATTTAGTGACTGTGATGTGTACATGTTCGTCTAATAGACATTTGCAGAAACTAGGTATATACGTTTGATTACACCTTAGACCTGCGATTACAGTTAAGGAACAAGGGGTCATCTCAAAATGAAAAAAAACCAGAGCAAATAAAGATACATAGTAAAATGAATTTGTATACTGAAATATTTTTTGTTTGTTTACCTAATTTACAATTTTCTAGCATTCTTATACGTTTTATACACATTGGTATGACCACGTTATTATAGACGTAATGTACACATTTCGGCTTTGCATACACGTTGAACTCTTTCTAAAGTTCATGCTTATTTCGAAGTTATGCATACCTGCAGTTAGCACTTCATTTTTTCCACATGACTTTTTGTAGCATGAACAGTCTTCATATGTGGGATCACAATAACATGTATGCTTTGGTATGTTTACATAAGCATACCCTCTTGTATAATCGCATCTACAAGTTATGTCAGTTTTCGTAGTACCGTTACCATTCAGTATTTGACCGTCTTCAGTACAAGTTGACTTTAAAAAGACGCATTCACTATTACCATCCATTGAAAATTTGAATGGCTGAAAACGTTTTTTGTCACAGGGTTTACCGTTTAAATTACCACTGATTATATATTTGAAACCTAAAACAAAACATTGCATTATTTAACGTTGCACTTAACATACACATACATTTATACACACTATAAATATTACAAAATACCATTTGAAAATCATTAGCGATATTTGTCAGAAACTTATTTGTATTGCCATCTTTATTCAGCGATTCAGTCATTACGAAATCACAACCATGCATTATAAACAGATGAAATGGAATATCGATAAAAAAAAATGACGTTTATTTCTTTAAATAAGTGACAACTTAAAAAAAAATATATAACTGAATATCATAAACCAAAAATATAAATCATGTGTTTTGTTCAGTTATGAAACGGACTTATTTCACAGCCTATTTCGCGTTCGACTAGATTATTTTTATATTTTATTTTTTAACTTAGACTATTTAAGAGTAAATATAGTTAAACTGTCTGATTTATTCATCCCGGCTACTTTATGTTTGCTGGTTACAATGAATTATACTAGCATACAATTTAGTACTATTGATCAGAAATCAAAAATTACATCTGAAAATGTTGACCAAAAATCCATCATGAATGGGAACAGTTATGAATTCCTATATTTTCTTCATAGTAAGATTCTTACTCTTAGTTTACTCAAATAATTAAACCTTTTGAATTAAAACCCATTTAATTAAAGTGTTATGAACCGGTTGTTGATGTAAAGATTGATGGCAAGCTTTATAAGGACCCGAGACTCGAATGAAGTTGGTTAATAAAAGTATCAATACATGAATTTTTTCATATATGCACTGTAGCATGCCCTTGATATAACTAATGGCCTCTGAAAGTTGTGATGGCACTCGGTGTTGCCTCGGCCATTATAATCATCAATGCCATTTTACAGGAACAAATTTAAAAAGTCCATACATTAATAATGTAGTATTTGTTAGTTAAACAAAATATGATACAGATGTATTTAATGCAGATGGATACGTCCAAAAATAAGCAAGTTAAGGCTTGACAAAATTCATACCGGAAGTTGGACAGTACGACTTTTCCATATTTTACCGTGCCGGAAATAATAATTAAATGATTTATATCACCAGGGTGACGTCATCAACATAGCATATACTATTTCTTATATAAACCTCTTCCATTATCGTTGACCAAGTTATTAAAATATGTCAACACAAGTGTTAATCAGGATAAAAAAAAAATTACCAGGTTTATGAAAGGATTGCTTGTTTCTGCACACTTCTCTATACTGTTGTCTATTGTTGTCATATAAACAGAAGTACCACCTGCTCGAATTTTTACAGAATGCTCTGAAACGTAGATTCCATTGAGAATGGTCCGGACATTGCAGTTTGGTGGCTTCTGAGAACATCAAATAAAGTAGCGCCTGATCAAGAAACAATAAACGATTAATCAGATGAGGCCTACACTGAATATGATGTGACGCTGGAACAGTGAAATTCAAAGAATCTCCATCAATATTTTGTCAGGACAAATACAAAGAAAAACACTCAATGAAACTAATAGCAGTCATTCCACAATTTATATTTTTCTTGATTTTTCAATTTGTCTTTCTGTTTCGATTTTTTTATCAATACACACCAATCCATAGTATCTATAAATACATATAAAACGTATTCCAAACAACTGTCGAATGGTTATTTTTTAATTCAATATGTTTTCACTCATCAAGTTCAATACAAGAGCAAGAGAGGCAATAATACCATTGGAATGAAAATGTAATTGTTAGATCAATATATGTCAAACAGATTTCTTTCCGGAATTTAAAGTGCAGTCCTACATTTTTTAAATTCATTTCATTATATGAAAACTTAGATTTCAACATGATTTAAAGTAGAACCAGGACTAGAAACAAAATCTCTTATTCCCCGGTCCGGTTTTCCTCCGATATACAAAAGCTCCATTTATAACAAAACACTTAATATATGGATGCAATATCATTTTCTAACTTGCCCAGTTATCATTTTTACGATTACATAACTAATTAAGAAGCAATCTGTTCGCATTTACAGGTCTAGTAGTATTCATTTTACAAATTACAAAAACGTTTTATATATCATTCAACTTTTTGGTCTTTATGTATTGTACCTATGTCTAAAAAACAATAAAGGACACAAAAACAAAATAGTTGTGAATCTGTAAAGATGTGTTTGAAACACAGTAGATTGTCTCACTTGAATAACTGTGCAGAAATTGAATTCCATATTGTTCGATGTCAAATTCACTGGAAAATCACATTGGTTGTCTTTGAAAAGTATTTGTATATCTTTTTATATAAGTTCACAGTTTTATGTACACTGTACACGCTGTAGAAGCATAATTGTTGAAGTGGGACGTCATCCAAGCTGCAATAAATGGAATGAAACTACATTGTATATGAATAATATTCAGTACACTGTCATGCATATATATATATACACACACCATACTTGATGTTGAAAGCGATATAGGTTTTAAAATACACATCCATTAAAGTGGAACCCTTTACACATAATCTAAAGATATGTTAGACAATTTTGAGAACTGCTGGTTAGGAAACAACGTTATGTAAACAATATCCTAAAACGTAACTTACTTAAGAAATGAAGAATGCAATTTTTTAAGATAACAGTATTTCAAATGTATTTTAGTTCAAATCAAAATATATTTTGCGCATATTAAGATAATGCAAAATCGATTCAAACAAACTGCTTACATTGTACTACATGTATATCAATTTGTATTGCACTTGTACCAGAAAACTTTAATTTACAACCTAGTTCACTCATTTGTTTATAATTAATTATTCATTGATTTCCAAAAATAATAATTAATGAAAAACAAAAGTGTTTTCGTTTTTCGTTTTTGACTTTTCTCTAAAACCAAAACGAAATACGAAAGAGTTTACATTTTTTTGTTTTTTTATTCTCTAAAATTAAAATAAAAATTAAACGTGTTTCCGTTTTTCGTTTGTGATTTCACGAAAGAAGAGTATTGAATAACATTTCAATTATTTCTCGTTTTATAATGTACAATGTTTTCCTTTTTTTGTGTCACAGTCATTGATAGTAAATATTGCCAATGTTAACACCCCGGTGTTTATTCAACATAATGTCTACAAAATAGACCGTCTGACTTCTAAATTGAACTACGGTGATAAATGAATCAAAAAATTTTAAATTACAATTTGTTAATAGCTTTAAAACATTTTTTTTTAATCATATTTAAATGTTAAACGAATCACAAATTTAAAGTGTACAATATAATATCGTAGAAAGATGGTATAAACCAATAGCTTGATTACTACATCACACCAACACAGGAGGTTACTACTTTTGAAACTGATAAGAAAATGAGCCCGGTTGGTAAATTGCACTTGTACAGCGGTTATCAGATCAGTATTATTCAAATCAAAGATAATGTCGATGGATGCAACATACTTTATCAATCTAAAAAATAAGGGTGCGGGATGTAAACTCCTATTTTAGGGATATTCGATCTAAGATATCAGAATTGATTACCAAGTTCCATCTGCCAGTATAAACGATAATTCACTACAATAATGTGCTTTGCACGATCAATTGATTAAAAATCAAATTTCCGCATTATCACAATTCAAACCGGGATAATCATTCAATCATTTTGCCATTCGGGGCCTATTCTAAATTAGTTTTGCGTATTTGTGAAGGCTATATCACTGGTGACCTTAATTAGAGGACATGGTTAGGGTTTTACGGAATAGAGAAAAATGGGCTTAAAATAAAAATAGGAAAGACAACAAATAGACAACGAAATAGATAAAAAAGAGTAATGGTGTTAAAATATTAAGTGAAGAGAATATTTGGCCAAAAGTATAAAGAATAGAGAAAAATGGCCCCAAAATATCAAAGAATACATAAATGAAGAAACCCGTATTTAGACATTCATACTAATTGCATATCACATATTACATTTATATATTATAAAAAAGACTAAGCCGAACATCACCCTGGATTTTTTTCTCTCAAATAGACCTCAGTTATCCACCCTACCCAACCATTACCGAAAACTAAAAAAACAAAGGTTTTCGGCTACACTATTGTCCGCGTTATATGTATAGGAAAGCTGGGTAGTTGAAGAAATAGCAGGGTGTTATTCGGCTTAGTTTTTAAGTAGGTCCATAGTTTGGATCGGACACCCATCCCAACCATCACCGATAATTTAATAAACAATAGTACACGGTAACACTTTTGTCTGCACTAGATGCAAAGATTCTGGGTAGCTGAGGTCTAGAGTAGAAATATCCAGGGTGTTGTTCGGCTTAGTTTTTTTCTAAAGTAGCTGCAAAGTTGAGATCAAATACCATATACACCAAACCCTTACCGAACAATTAATAAAAAAATTAGTTCGGCAATACCTTTGTTTGCACTAGATGCAAACGTAAGCTAGAGATCAAGGCTAGGGCCTACTTGATCAAAATTACATAGAGTATAGCATGGATTTTTTTTAATGCTCATAAATCATTTTCTCGCCCTCCATTCTTTGAATACAACTAACAAAATCTTTCGCCCAATCATAAGTAAGCGACATCCACAGGTTCAGAAGTGAAATGATTTGTAAAAATAGTTTTGTGTGGCAAAAAAAGGCAGGAGTGCAACTTTCTTTTTCTTCTTATGCAGAACAATTGTTAATTTTCATGATATATTTGACAGGATGGCGAGAATATGGAAACCTATTTCACATAATAGTGCAATTTTGCCAACATTCAAATAATTTCAGTAGTATTTACGATTCTATATAACCTCAAAAGTGTTGACTATTTAACAAAAAGATTGAAGCGTGCAGCACGCTGTATGATTTATCGAAAGCGATTTCTACTGTCTTTGTATAGTTAATGAACAAGAAATAAAATTTAAAAATTCATTGAATAGTGTCTTTCATTGCCTTATTATAGATTAAACACTGATGATATAGTGGTTATATATTAATAAAAACATGTGAAGTATGTTTGACTCTAATGCACCATAAGGGTTCATAAAAATAAACTCAGCATAAATACCAGGATCAAATTTTGTATTTATAAATGTCTGAACACTGGCTGCAAGCTAAGTGGCTGCTATCGAGTTGCTGTTTGCTTGAGTCTGGTTTCACAAACTCCGCATTTTCATTAACGTCTTCACATTACAGGTTGTGACACCTTGTCAAATATTTGGTTTCCAATAAACGTTTGGAAAATAATGTCAATGTGCTTTCCAATGGGGTTTTATGCAGAACAATTACCGAAAATCTATGATAGTTTGCTAAATAACTGGAAATCTAACTGCACAAAGAATTACCCACATTAGGAAAGGTTGAGGCATTGAAGGCTAAATAAGTTTTCCTATTTAACGTAATTGCGGGTCCAATTGTAATCAGACGGCCATTGAAATGTTCCAAAAATGTTACAAATTAATTTAATACAAATACAAACGTTTACATGATTAATGTCAAGTTTCATTGGTGAAATTAAGACTGTAATACAAATAAGTATCAATAATAACAATATTATAATAATTATTGTTCATTAACCGATTAATAACATTGAGAATGAAAATGAAAATGTGTTAAAGTGACCAAAAGATAAGATTTAGGGAAAAAACAAACTCACAATATACTATAATATGAATATTTAATACAGGTTAATTCCTAAATGATATTGAATTTAAAATAAATATTAGATATGTTTTATATTATAAGGTAATCTGGTGCAATACCCGCAAGGGTAGTCACCATTAAACTCCATTTAGTAGTTGTAAAGACCAAAACATAACCAAAGAGCAAAAAACAGCCGAAAGCCATCAATAGGTCTTCAACAGAACGAGACAATCCCACAAACAGAGGCGGCTTCCAGCTGTTTTCTAAATAAAAAAAGTATACTAGTTTAGTGAAAATGAATTTCACACTAAACTAAAATAAAACAAAACAACATATTAGGGACTTTCCGTTTTGAATTTTCCTCGGAGTTCAGTATTTTTTGTGATTTTACTTTTCATAAGACTAAGCAAGACCAGAGTCTCCTGACTTGGGACAGGCGTAAAAATGCTGTTAGGTTAATCATGTTTTGTTAAATATGAACCCTCCCCCTATACCTCTAGCCAATGTAGAAAAAACAAACACACAACAATACGCACAGTAAAACTCATGTTAAAAGAAGTCCTAGTCCGATGTTAGAATAGGCAACTAAGGAAACTAAGCAACATGACAATGATTCATGAATTAACAAAGAACTACTAGCAGAAACTGAGATGCCAGCTCCTGATCTCAATTAAACAGATCGAAATATTTTATAATAATAAGAAGATGTGGCATGAGTGGTGAATCAATATTAATACCAAAATATGCAATTTTTAATGAGCCTTCCCACCGTTTTTTAATTATGTGATTAATTGGCTGTTTTTAGTAATTATTTAATTACTAGACAAAATATTTCATGATAACTTGATTATCTAGGACTGTTTTTGTAATCAATTGATTACCAAATTTCTAAAATATAATGTGTGTATAGCATTTGGTATCTAGTGGAGAGATGTCTCATAGGCAATCATACCACATCTTCTTTTTTTATATGAATTTTGGCTTGAAAGACTTTTTTTTCGCCTCGTTCCGCTCGATTAAATTGTTAAAAATAAAATCCTTAGACTGAACGCGTTTATCCAACAATTTATTAAAATGCATATCTATATTAACGCTATCACACATATAAATATAACGTAAATATATCTTTTATAATTAATTAGATTGGTTAGTCTAATTTACATATGCAGAATTTATATCTGAAGTAAATTTAGTAACTTCCTAAATAAAGGATTTGAACAGGAATGCATCCATAGTACATAAATGCCTGACTCGCCACATCGTTTTATATGTCCATAGACAGTGAATTTCGGGTCAGAACTCAAATTTGGCATTACATATCATATCATATGGAATATGTTTACTGATAATTTCATTGGACTTCAACTTCATCAAAAACTACCATTACACAAAACTTTAACCAGAAGCGGAATAGACGGATGAATGGAAAAATAAACGGACGCACAGACTAAAATTCATAATGTGATTGATGTTTGATTTTTTAATAATGATTTTTGCATTAGTTTTTACTGGCTTTAAAATAGCTGTCAATAACTGCAATCTGTACATTTTGTATTTTTGGTTTGTTTGTTAAGGGTGTATACATACCATGCTTTATCCGATATGTGTTTTTGTTAGATGTTTTTTTCTGTTTTTTTATCGATCTGATGGGTTAAGCCATTTTTAACTGGAAAAAAAGGTCACCGCGTAGTCAAATATACAACATTTGTTTTTAATCAAAATACAAAAACGATAAAAAATATTATAGATTAATCATCTGTTCCTAAAACCGGTCTAATTTCCGAATCATCAACTATAAAGGACATGCATCCGATATATATGTATAGAACAAATAACAATAGGAAACATAGAGTATGACTGTCTACATCTCTTCCTTTCATTAGAATTTGATTTGACCTACTGACCTTTTTTTCAATTTTTCAATTCTATCATATCAACAGTCTACCCCAAAGGACGTAAACGTACAAATTTAAAAGCATTGCAATGTATAATAGCTAGAAAGGCAAAGTTTCTGTCTGATTATCCTATCCCGGCTTATGGTTATCAATAATATAAATTGTATTTCATTGATTCCATTGGTCAAAAATGTTTGTTTTGCTTAAATTTTCTTTTTCTAGTTATTTCGGTATTGTTGTAGTTGTTCACGTAATTATATACCAATTGGTACTTATATCTATTGTGTTGAAAATAATTTCCTTTATCAAAATTGTAAAATAAGTATCCCCGAGATACCATGTATAACTTCAACTTGCTTAGCAGCAATTATCAAATCAGCAAAAAGATAATCGTAAACGAAAACATATTTAAATAGAAAATTTACAGTAAATGCATTCTAACACAAGCAAATTAGAAATAGCTTTCACGAAAGTACATAATGTAAAGATGTAGAATGATCTCGAGAAAAAGTTACATGGCATCTTTTAAACAGAAAATTATATAAAAAAAATACCCTGGTTTCAGATCAAACAATATAAACACTTTAGCAATAATAACAAATTTATGTTTTTGCTTGCATTGACAAACTATTATCATAATAGAAAATTGGTATACATAATGTCACGGTAATTCACAGAACAACACGTGTTTGATTTATAAATGCGAAACTTTTCTTCCGCATCGAATTTAAGGCATGTGGCAATGAAACTACAGCCAACATCATTGAGTGTTTTGTTTTGCACGATAAGCCAAGCCTTTGATAATAGTGGGATTTGTGAAACAAGTAGTCATGCTGGGTAAGTCCATCTTATGTTCAGACCAAGAAACTAAAGTAAAATTTAAGCTAATGGTATATCAAAATTGTTATCAGTTTATTATTAATAAAATGCAGCTACGCTTGACGTGTTTGACATATGCACTGAATAGGTACATTATTTTGTTAGTATTCGCAAGAACAACCTTAATTGTATATTTACATTGTACATACAACATTAGAAACATATCATAGATAGCAGGATTATAATTTGGCACGCCAGACATGCGTTTCGACTACAAAAGACGAAATGGTCACGCTCGAAACTCAAAAGTTGAAAAGCCAAAATGAAGTAAGCAGTATGAAAGGGACCATAATTCCAAAAGTTTTTGCCAAATATAACTAAGGTCATCAATTCCTGATGCAGATGTTTAAAAGGTAAGACAGTGAAACCTGTTTTAAAAGACAATTTAAGGGAGAGTAAAAACAAATGGTCTCTTAAGACAGGTGGTCTTTAAATACAGGTTCAATTTATATGAAATGTACTACTGTAACAGAGGGATCTTAAATCAATTGTCCTATAACACAGGTGTTTTGCTTAATACATGTGGTCTCTTGGGCAGGTTTGACTGTATATATGTTCATGAATACGCATATTTGCAATAGTTCTTAAATAGAGAGAAAAAAAAGCTTTTCAATATCCAATTTCTAGACAAAAATGTAATGTCGTCTTAATCTTCAAGTACTCCTATATACTTTGCTGTGAATTCAAAATCATGTTAGGATATTCATGATGTTTTGGATTTCTAAGGTTTTCCTTGCGATTAAAGGTAAACTATTTCTCTCCATATCACCCACTTTTCTGTTTATATAAAACTTCAATAACTCATTAAAGGTCATCTACATATACCTAAGCAAGTTCTAGATTTTGTTATAACAATTTCCGACTAAAATAATGTCAATGATAAATATAAGGTCCGAAAGAGCCTTTTCCAACATTTCAAAAGAAAAAGGAGTTCCATAACCTGAACACATTTTTAACTTAAGTCATTCCTTTACCTATCATGCCTATGCTCCTCTGATTTGAATTATCAATAATAATTTCCAGGTTGGTTAATTCAAGTGACTACAGCCGTAAGGCTTCAAACTTTTACATTTATCGAAAACAGCATAAGCTGCCAAAGGACCATGATTTTAAGATCTTGCCATAAGTATTTAGATATAATCAACAGCTGTTTTAAACAAGAAAATTTGTAACAAAAGGTGTTATACAAAGATGTATTGGGTAAAAGCTGTTGATCTTAAAGTAATAATTGTGATCAAATATGTAAATTCTGAAACGGGAACAAATTTACATCATAAGTGACCTTTATGCACTTAAGAGTCAATGGTATGCTAAGATTTTTTAATGCTATAACCAACATATATTTGAAAGGCTGTGATACATTCGCCACGGTTGCAGTTGCATTGGCAAGTATTTGCTGCTATCATACATCCTAACCTTTCATGCAACCGTTTCCTTTACCTAACAACTTCATTATTTATATATTTCATCAATCTGAATGCAAAACCCATGGTTTTTTTTTTATGAATTTCATGCAAGACTATTAGTACATTCAAGGTCTTCTGGTGGATAACATGTTTCAATTCTGAATGTTCTTAGATCAAGTATACAAGCATCGATAAATCTAGAAACAAAGCTAAACAACAAGTACGCTTGTCTAAATGATGCTTTAATTTGAAGGTATCAGTAGACATAAGTGTTTAATTTAAATTTGGAGTTTCAGAATAATGTTATTGTATTTGTACTCTTTCCTGTGAGTTCTGTCCAGGTTGTAACGATGATATCTTATTTTTTTACAGCCTTTATTAATATTAAAATTTGTATCCGTCATGACTGTAATACGTGTTTATTTGTTTTCTTCAGAGTTTCTACTAAACAGTTTTGTTGTGATTTCTACGAGAAAATAAATAACGGATGTGTGGGTAAGATTGATAACATTTTTTCCACCAATGATGCTTTGACTCAATAAAAAAGAAAAAAGTACAACAATGAACAATTTTTGAAAATTAACGTAAAAATAACCTAGTTTTCAATATGATTTGAAGTTATGAAATTTCGAATCCTAGGTTTCAAAGTTAATCATAAATTAGATAAAAAAAAAGAGTTATTCTTTATAATCAATATGTATTGCTGACTGTTATAAAGATACATTTTTCAATGCACCTTTTCAAAGGTGTCCTTTACATGAACAGTATAAAAACAGGGATTGCAGCATGTTTGTTATGAAAAAATCATCCATCATGTACCGTGGATAAGAATATTAACAGCTATGTTCATTCATAAGGCCTTCAACAATGAGCAAAAACCGTTCATTAAAATAAGCTGGAAGAGATCCAACCAAATCAAAATGTGAAAAAATTTAAAAAAAATTGATAAATACAAAAACCTAAAAATGATCATCAGACATTAACCTAAGTAATAAAATAATAAATAAAAAACAATGAAATTCCGGCTTGTATCAATTGTTTTGATCTTTATACTGATTTTTATAACTTTCTTATAGCATGTGCAGATGGTTTTGAGTCCTTTCATGGTTCTCCTTGTAAACCATGTCCAAACAACACGTATGGAAACTGGTGCGCAGAGAAGTGTGTATGTGCGACTTACCAGCGGTAGTTAATACTTATGTTTTTGTTTATATTAATTTATGATTATTTTGATTGACACAAATGGGTAGAATTACACTAACTGCACCATTGTTTCTCAACAGAAGCGCTTGAATCTTAATAGATGGTCGATTTCATACTATGTGAATGTTGGAAACATAATACAAACGCTGAAGAGATGATTGAACAAGACCAAACGGAAAAACACAACTGGACTATGTGTATATGCACGATTGATATATTGTATTTCCTTAATTTATAATGATTTCCGAATGAGAACTGAAAATTGAAATTAAAAATTAATTTATAGTTACGACTTATATACTCATACTACGTATAATGTTGTTATAGTTTTTATTTCATATTTATAAAGCGTTAAATTTCCTTTTTCAGATACTTAAAATGGTTTCATTAATTATCTTTAAAACAAAGATGTAAAAGATACTTGAATTCTACTTTGCTCATGTCTTTGTATAAAGTGTTAGCTCTATTCTAATACTGCATGGCAGACACTGCTTTTTTAAGAATTTTAAACATCTTCTAAATAATATGATAAAAGAAAGTTAGGAGAATACTAACCTTGAAATTTGTTACATCAAACACCTCAGGAAAAGAAAATTTATCCACAAAAGCACTTGAAAATGATAAGATATTTTGTCGGAATCAATTATGTTTCTTTGTTTTAAGCCGATCTCAACACTTCAGAATGTAGAAATCTTAATATCCATTATCCATAGTTTTTTGATAATCATCATTCATTTAATATTAGACTATTGAATTTCTTCTTTCAGATGTGATCACATCAATGGATGTGTGGACGTTATGACAACAGTAGATGTGAATCAAGGTGAGTATTTGTATTTATTCTAAGTGAACTCAAAGCAAAGCATGCACATATATCATGGATATGTCACATGTTTTAATCCAAATCATGAAAATAGGAAATCCAAATCATTCTTACTATGCACAAATTCAGGAACAACTTTAGATTGTCAACTGGTCAATGTGGAAATTCACAACAAACAAATGTCTATATAATAAACATAGTAGACTAAGCTTTCAATCGCAAATAAAATTGAATAAAAAAAACAGTTAATCAATACAACCATTTCGCGATCATTTACAAAATCATTACCATTAAACAGGACGATTGTCGTGGAAGCGGACAAGTACATGAGCATTTAAAGTTGTAGATAACACCTTCGATAGATTTTGAAATTTTGAATTTTGAATGTTTTCTGAAAGATTTCATGATTCATACCTTTTTAAACATGCTAATTAACACCACAATATGTGCTTAGCAAACAACACAAAACATGAATGAATTCAACAATTTCTAGAATTTGATTTGAGATTACATACAGTTGGTATTTTCTAATACTAACCTTTCATCTTATAGCCCCTAAAAATGTTATTTTCCCTGTAAATTGTAGAATGTAGGCTTGCTTATCCACTTCTTGAAATATAGGTGGCGACTTTCATACGAAGGTGTGATATATTAACATACCCTAAAACAGAAGGGACAAATGATTGTCTATTGGTTTTTTCTTTTTTTTTTAATATGTGAATAAACAAAAAATTGCATCGATATTAAAAACTTTGGTTTGCAATATACATGATATACTGTATTTTCAAAGGTACTGTAACAACTTCGCCCGCTAAACCACAAAAAGAAATGTTTAGTACAGAACGTCCAAATGGTATGTCAGCTAACTTTTTATGAAGACGATTCGTTTTTTGTTTTATTAAAAAATATTTGCGTGCATTTGGTAATTTAAAAAAATTCCCTTAATTCACTGAAACAATAATCATATCATTGAAATTGAATTTTACTAAATGCGCACGGAAGATCTGTTTGTTTTGTTTGGCGTTTTGTCTAAAAAATGTTATCCATTAAATTGTATATGAACCTTTTTAAAAAAGAAAATAGTGATTAAAAGGAAAACCACAAATTGTTCATGTTTTGTCATACATATAGGAAATATGAATTACACTTTGACTGTCCACATTTAATGAAAACAATTGTTGTCAATGTATTTAATTATCAGAGATGATAACACAAGATTATGGATGAGATTGCAAATAAGACCAAACTGGATAAAAATTAAACCTCTCATCACTCCCGTTTTCTTATATTTCGCATTGGGCAGATAAAACTGATAGCAAGTGAGAGGCTTGGTTTTAATAAAACCTCTGAAAGAAGAACTAATAAATATATATATATATATATATACAAACTTATTTTTTGTTTCCTTCATTTTATTTTATATCAATAAGGCCGTTAGTTTTCTCGTTTGAACTGTTTTACACTGTCATATCGGGGCCTTTGATAGCTGTCTATGCGGTATGGGCTTTGCTTATTGTTGAAGGCCGTACGGTGACCTATAGTTGTTAATGTCTGTGTCATTTTGGTCTCTTGTGGACAGTTGTCTCATTGGCAATCACATCACATCTTTTCTAAAAAAAAATTATATTAAACCATTATAAGTGATTTGTAAACAATGCATATTTATTAAGAAGATGTCATTTGTAAATAACAAATGTACCATGTTAAACATTTTATGCAAAAAAACTCATCATAAATATCAGGATTACAATTTTATATTTACGCCGGACGCGCCCTTCGTCTACAAAAGACTCATCAGTGACCCATATTGCATTTATGATTATTTAATGAAGATGTCATCTTTCAGTGAGAAATCACATAATTTTGATGTTTGCAAGTCATAAATAAACAGAATGTGCGCTCCAAAAAAATGTATTCAATATGAGAAAAAAACATGGCATTGCTATAATATTAATTATCTTTCATAAAATATTTCAGATATTCTTAGTGACTTTTCAATATATTTAGCACTAGGGATGGGAAGCATAGTCATCAACATTGTATTTTTCGCCATGTGTGCAATTCATTACAAAAGAAAACGACACAGCAATTACATTATTTCAAATGCAGCTATGAGTCCTATAGAAGATGCAGATATTCAAGAACATGCATATGACGAAATTGATGAAAATGTTCTATCTGTTGAACTAACCAACGAAGAGGCTGTTTTACACCAACATGACAGATGTGATGTATCAACAGCATCTGGTTCGAGTCGCGATGATATCCCAGGGCATGGCTACCTCACGCCATATCAACCAGTAGTTCACTATCCAAACGCAATCTACAAAAATCTTCCATTGAATTCTGACATTCCACACAGTTCTGGAACGTCAGATTGTATAGTCGAAACATATGAAAATACTGTTGTCTTTTACTAAATATAAAATTGAGAATGGAAATGGGGAATGTGTCATGTTTGTATTCGTTTGCAAGGAATATGCTTAATCAAACAGGTGTAAAAACAGCTTATTATGTATCAACGATTATTTTACATGCGAAAATCAGCAGTTTTTATCGCCAAAAAATTTGGACATTGTTTATTTTTTTTAATTATTTTTTTATAAGGTGTTTAATGCTTCTGACCATCAAAGGCGAAGTTTGACAATATACCGTAAAACATTTCAAATGTATCGAAATAATTCTATCTTCATTTATTAATAACGGATTAATGAAACATTGTAATAATGTTGTGTTACTGCTGGTCATAATTTATTATGAACATTGTATTTCTAATCTGACAAAAATGTACAATTGAATAAAACAATATAGTATTCTTAACACTGAAACAGAGTTCAATAGCTTAAAATCAGTTATTTAAATGTCTTAGATGAAGAACCGCATATTACAAAAGGGTCTAGTACAAACCATTATTTGCAAGCAGAGTGTATGGGAGATGAAAACATAAGTTTTATTAATAACTTTTATTATACATAGTAGTAGTAGAAGTAATAGTAGCAGTAATAGATGTACATATACTAGTTAATACTAGTGATATATATCTATAATATTTATAATTTCAAACAATAAAAAAACGACAGAAAATATTATGTTTTTATATGTTTGAGATGTTAACGCTCCATTGTCTATTTTTAATTATACGGAAGATTATACATGTAGCATCTAACTATGTGTTTGAGGATGTTACAAACTGTGGAATTATTATTTTTTTTGAAAATAAAAATGCATTTTCAAGGGTTCTTGATTTGAAATTGTGTTTACGCATGCATTTAACTCGATATAAAGTTAGTTATTCGTTGATAATTTGAATTATTCGTTTGTTTTACTAAGAAAATCCACGATAATGATAGTCCGCTATTAAGAATCATCAGTATTGGTTGGTACGGGTAAAAACAGTCAGTTTTAATTTTGACTTATGTGTATTAATGTCACTTTGCCTCTCTTTTGCAATTCTGTTTTTAACAGGTTTATTATCAGATGTCAAATAAATTGCTTAAGGTGAAATGAGACCAAAAAGGAATTAAAATTGCCAACGTTCAATGTCGTTTCAAATAACTGTTAAGCTTAGTAACTAGGTTTCTATTTAAATGCATTTGATTTAGGCATACTATCGTATAAATAAGGGAGCGAGCGATATCGCAAAACACTATCCAATAGAAACAATTAACAAAAAATATAGCCTGATTAATGAAAAGAAAACTATAATTGGAAACCACATGTGAAATTACAGATTCATGACTTGAGACATATTTAAAAAAGCAAGGTTAAAGATGTTATACTCTTCCGTCTTTCTGACATTGGACAAGAGATGTAACAGCACCAAATCAGATACAAACCATACAAATCAGTTTAAAGCGGATTGGCTCACATATTTTAAAGTGTTTTAACTTATACATTTTAATGAGCAGCAAATCAAAAATGTCTTTTATTCCTCTCTGGTGACATTCGGACAAATCTTGGACTTCAACTGTCCCTGCCTATTCACAACATACATTTGTCTTTTGTGTCTAGTGGATTTGGTCATCATCAATTCTTAACCTGTTAATCTATAAATCTTATTTAGGATATAAATACTTTTTTTTTTATTTAAAAGTGCCCTAATGAATCATTAATATCTTTGTATACAGACAGAATTTCGTTTAACTTTTAGATAAAAAAACGAGCAAACGGAAGAATAGAATACAGTAGATATGTATATTAATCTGAAAAGAAGTCCATAATATTTTGTTTAAAACTTTATATAACATGTTAAAAAAAAAAAAAAAAAAACATTTAAAGAATTATGATGAAACATCTGTTCCAATCCTATCTAGTTTCCGAATCATATAAGTTTAACGGACACGCATCCGATATTCATGTATTGATAACAAAAATAATGGGGAAAAAATTATGACTGTCTGGAGTTCTTCCGTTTATTTCAATTTTAAATGACCTACTGACCTTTTTCAAATTCATTATATCAACAACTTATCCTGGCGGAAGTAAACAAATGTAATGTTAAAGACGTTAATTACGCTGATTTAGATAAATTTTGCATCTTATTTTTAAATTCAACTTTCTCAGATAATGGCTATCTACTAAAATGAATTGTATTCCATTGATTCAATTACTTTGGCTTAATTTTTTTTATCTGTTTTTTCTGCAATGTTGCAGTTTTTCATATATCCATAAACTAAGTGATTGTTATATTCAACATGTTGAAAAAATGGCATTAATACCAATTGAAAATACGCATAAGAAAATAGGTCAATTACATTAAGTTTCTTAGAAGTAAACTAGTAAGCAACAAGATAATCGTAAAAAAGGACACATTTAACTTATAGAGAGATGATTTAAAATATATAATCATGTATAGATATGGAAATTAGAAATACTATGTATGAAGTCCATACATAGTATAATCACTGTAAAACTGTACGCAAATAACAACTTTTAGTAAAAAATAATAAAATATCAAAAGTATCCGGGTAACATTTTAAATTGTACTTAGGCAATTAATGCATAAGACCTTTGTAATTGTATGTTTTGAAAACCATTTAACATGATCAAAAATTAGTATTAATTTTGTCACGGTATATAAAAAATAACAACTATTATTTGATTCATAAATGCATAATGTTTCTTCCGCATTTGACGCATATGACCATGATGGCTATGAACCTCAAACTTAAATCATTGATTATTCTGTTTTGCACATTAAGCCAAGCTTTTGATAATAGTGGAATTTGTGAAACAAGTAGTCACGATGGGTAAGTCTTTTTGTATGTGTATACCAAGAAACTAAAGTGTGATTTTAAGCTTTATCAAACTCGTTATTTCTTTATTTGTCAATAATGTATCTACGCGCGGAGAACGTTACTTATCAAAACTGAATGGGTTTACTAAAAGATGATTTTGATTTGGTTTAAATAGGATTAAAATAGTGTTCTAAAGACTCCCGTTTTGTATCAGTTGACTCAGTGGTTACGCTCGAATAAAAGTAAAAAAAGCAACAACAAAAACAGCAATGAGAACCCACACTTCTCTAAGTTGTTTAGAAATACAGATACGTTAATCAATCCAGAAGGAATGTTTGTAAAAACTTATATAACTTGTATATACTTATGTTCATTTGAAAGCATCTTAAAGATATTTTGGTATAAGTGTCTCAATCGTAAGGGATGTACTTAGTCATGTTTTGGAACTTTTATCAGATCTAGATATACGGGCTCCTTTATTTTTTCCTACGAAACAAGGTAAATAATTTTGGCACAGAATACCAATTTTTCTATTGATATAATACTTCGATTATAGTACCTTTGATAACTATATTCAATAGCTCATTAAAGGTTATTTATAAAATTTAAACAAACTCAAGATTTATTTTCTTTTGATTTGAAACCAAGTCCATGCAAATATAAGGTGAAAGTCTGAGTCAGAATTTTCTACTATTGAAAAAAGATATCTCGAAAAGTAGAGTGTTTGCCTATCAATATTTCTATCTGAATTTGTTCCTGAACTAATGCTCTTGGAACTCATAGTTTCAATTTTAAATGCTAGACTTGTTTTAGTTCACTTAAGTACATCATTAAGTTTGTTTTACATACATGAAAATAAGAACTGTATTAAATAAACTCATAATAGATACCAGTGCTAAATTGTGTATATACGCCAGACGCGCTTTCGTCTACAAAGACTCATCAGTGACGCTCGAATCCAAAAAAGTTAAAAAGGCCAAATAAAGTACGAAGTTGAAGAGCATTGAGGACCAAAATTCCTAAAATCCACCAAGTTGCATTTCAAAGACTGTAAAAATTCAATTATCAATTGTATAACCGTTTACTTTTTTTTAAATTTAGTCTTACATATTGGCATGATGAATTCAGATTTCACATTGAGAATAAGCCGCAAGACAAGTTGCTACAAAATGCATTTACAAATATGTGTATAGGAATACTTTTAGAAAAGCTGTTTATGTATATATTGGCCAAAAGGTTTTCTTGAAATAAGAAGTTCAGGTTTACAGTTAAATTTCATACAAATGCAATGAAATGTTTGCCCTCAACAAGACAGCATAAGTGACCTTTCTGCATTAAACAGTCAAGATAATGTAGAACTGTTTATATATATAAAACAAACATACTTTTGCAAAGCTAGAATACGTTAATCACAGTTTTAGTTGCATGGACAAGGCAATGACTGTTATCGTATCTTATCCTCTCATGTCACCGTGTCCTTACTTAATCAGCTTCGATTTCATTAAATAAATATTCCATCAATCTGAATGTAAAACTAACATGACTAAGTTTGTTTAAGAATCTACTGCAAAATTAATGATTATTCAAGACGAAAAAAAAGAGTACAACAAGTAAAATGAAACGTCTGTTTGTTTTCTATTATTTTCGTGTTAAACATGTTTTCAAATTCTAATGATTCTAAAAGATTCTAAAATCAAGAAATCAAGGACCGAACAACAATTATGCTTATTGCTCTGGTGCTTGAATTTTTAGGCATCAGTAAACCTAGGTTTTTAAATTCAAATGTTGAACTGCCGAATTGTCATATCCGTGTTGTATACCCTCTTTTTGATTTTAAGATAATTATATTGGATTGTGTTTATGTTATTATTGAGTTGATTGAGATGTAATGGTCACAACCTTCTATAATAAACATCGTTAAATGTAATAATTGTTATCACTACAGAGATTCCAATCAACCGTTTTGTTGCGATTTCTACGAGAAAACAAGTAATGGATGTGTAGGTAAGATGGCATATATTAAAGATGAATCTAATGGTTTTTTTCCTTCGACCAACCTTCGTCCAAAAAAAATCAATGAACTTAAAAATTTAGATAGGATTTTAAAATTTAGAAATTTCATATTTGTAGGTTTTAAAATTCAATCTGTTATTTAATTAACGAAAAATTCACCATAGTATTTTAGCTTTAAATGTTGTATACTTTGGTCGGAACAAGTGTTTTCTTAAAACAAATTAACGCAAAAAATTTACACCAAAGAGGAGGAAATAATTAGATATATCTTTTCATATGGGTTTCAACAATCAGCAAACCTTATACCATACAGTGAGCTATAAAAGACTCTAATATATCAGTCAATTTTAAAAACGAATATAGCAGACATTTACGTAAGGCAATGACTCAATCACATGCTTCAAACATGGAACTGACTTCTTACTTGAACAGTTACACAACCGATGCCGTGGAGTATATGCGTCAAAGGCAGTCAGCAGGTTTTAGGACCATCAGTTGTTCGATCTGTTATTAAAATGCGTTTTGTTTAAATATACCTTTCACTTGTTTTGCCTTTTGGAAAAAGTTGTTTGTGCTGTATCTAGACCCCTCTACAAAGAACTTTGTTTTACTTGCACTCGTAAAAAAATTGCGGTTTGTAATCCAAGACAGTCATAGTTTCAACGTTGTTTTCAATTTAGACTTTATAATTTTTCGTTAGGGTTTGTATCATATTTTCCCTCCGTTTTATATAATTTGTTCGTCCTATCTCGACTCTTTAAAATGCAACTGTCTATCCTAAATCGAGGTAAATTATATGGCTTTCCAAATACCGTTTTAATCCTTAACATCATTGAAGAGACATTAAAGGTCGAAATTCAGTATGTGGTGTTAACATTTTAGCACCTCACGTTTGTGGTATAACGTCTTTGCCGCAGGTTTATTGTTTTTTATTTGGTTTTACAGTAGGACAACCGGATATACCTTTATGACCAAAATGTGATTCAGTGGCGCTCAGTGGTCTTCCATCGAAAATTATACTATTTAGGGACTTAATATAATGACTATATTAGTATTAATATATCTATGCATAGGAGGGATGATCAGTTACTAAGTAGGTGTTGGGAATTCGAAGGGAATTATGGTCCGTTCACAATAGTCTTTGTTCGCCCTGGGTCATTTACCCTTATACTCATTCGCCACGTTTTACTAAAAAAAGTTGTCTTGTTTAATGTTAATTATTTGAATGAAGTATGTAAAAGTTTGTTGACAATTTTGTGCATATACCACATACGCCATAACCATATAGATTTAGGATTTTTTTCTAGATTGACTTTTTATTTGCATTCATTGCTACACATGTCTTTATCTTAAAATATATTTTCACTTTAGCATACATAAGCACACTATTCGTTTTCAGCCTGTCTTGTGTCATGTTAATTAGTGGTCTTTTGTACATGTAGCTCAGAGATCTGTATTTATCAACTTTTTCGTCATTTGATATTTAACGGAGAGTTGTCTCATTGGCAATCATACCTCAACTACTTATTTTCAAATAAGAACTTCAATCAAGTCTGAAGCAGGCAAACTGAAAGGGAACTGTAGTACCTTTATTAAATAATAACTTATATTACAGAAAACAATTCCACATAAAAAAAAATCAAAGAAATATTTCAAATGATACAGTGTAGCTACCAAAATGGAATATTTTGTGGATGTTGTGCATCTCTTTTCTCCTTTCAGTGACAGGGGTTATGTTGTAGGGTTGGCTGTATCATAACTGGTGGTAGGATATATATGTAGTTATGCAGTGTTGAATACTGCTCCCCTTTTCAACTACCTTTGATAACTAATTTAAAACAGATCGGGATAAAATAATTCAATTCTTTCACTCAATCTCAACAACAAGGCAAAAGTGAAGTAAAGAAATATAACCATACTTTTCGTGCTGCTCATGTTTTCTGCTCTTTAGTTGGGTTGTTGTCTCTGTCACATATTTCCCGTTTCAAACCTAAATTTTAAAGATTATTTTAGTATATAATATGTGATAAATATCTAAAAGTGAGATTATTGATACAATTCAGCCTTGCGATACAATTTCTTGAAAAAATATTAAAGCAATGATGTTATTTCAGAAATTACTAGAAAATTCTAGAATTACGGCATGCTTTTCAAGAAAAGAAAATTAGTTAGTCGCAATTCTTCTTTTAGGCATAATAATTAGATGAATTCGATTCTTAAAATATTGAAAAACACTATTTACAACTGTAAGTGCGCATACATTAGCATTCTTCCTAAATATTTGACTTTTTATACGAAAATGTTCATAATCCTGACCTTTTCGTATCAATTCAATTTTTATGAAATATTTTTAAAATCTACCCGTTTTAGAACACACAAAATTACTCTTCTGTTATCGTTTTTTCATTCAAGACCAAAAAGTTATCTTAACATTTCTTAAAATCACGAATTTCTGTTATTTTATAATGCTGAGTAAGATAACTATAGTTTCCGGAATTCCTTTTCTACGTCGTTATCGGTTTTTCACTGCATATGTTAGTCGATTTTCGTGTACTTAATAGTGCTAGTAGAGTATAATAAACCATTTGTAAACGGTTCTATTTCTATCTTTAACTTCAGTGTAGCTTAAATAGATATAAATCGTCCGAAATTAAGATTACATCAAACTTAAACATAGTTTTTAAGTTCTGTCGAATTTACCCCTTTCTAAATAAGGAGTCATATTGGCAAATTGTAGAAAATCTTCCGAGTCGTGTCGAATTTTTACAGTCCAGTTAAAATGAAATCCTTTCTATGCTAAAATGCAAAAATTGACAATTGATTGACACAGATGAATAATCTGGCAGGTATTTACTATAGAAACTATGAAGTTCAACACTTAAATGAAGATACAGTTGTATTGCCACAGTGGAAAAATGGAAAGACGAAGTTTACAGAAGTATGAGAAAAAAATGAAAAATGACTGCAAAACTGGTTGCAAATGCTTTATGCAGCTACTAGTATTTCGGAAGCAGATAGGCAAAGTTGTAATCCAATCGGATGATTATCCATTATCTAAAGACATTTCACTACATCATTTAATTGAAATTATGCCACCTGCTTTAAAAACATTTCTGTATTGTCTTTTGGATGATGGCGTATACGTAGCAGTTAATAAAGAGTACGATATACCTATTTACGAGATTCTTAGATGTATGGCTTTAGCAGAATGTATATTAGCTATAAAACGCATTTTGTTTTACTCCTTTTCATTTAAGGTTATTATTATAAATGCACCGTATATATGGACACACCTTTGATAACTATTAACAAGTTTGGCTTATCATGAGATTAGAAAAATTGACGATGGGGCATACGTTCTACATGGTATTATTTCTTCTTCTGGGGTCAAACCTTATCCCAGCCAACGTCGTCCTAACTACAGAAACAGATGCCAATTATATTTACAGGCATGATGTCATCCGACGTTCTACAACATTTGATCTGATCACGCAAAGGTATAATTAGGGGGAGGGTTGAGATATCAAAATAACAATGTTTAACCCCGCCGCAGTTTTGCAAGTCAGGAGCCTATGGCCTTTGTTAGTCGTGTATGATTTTTGATTTTAATTTCTTGTGTATTTTTCGGAGTTTAGTATGACGTCAATTAGCACTTCAAACTAGTATACGTTTTGCTTAGGGGCCATCTAAAGACAACCTCATGGTGTGGCAGTTTTTCGCTGTATGGATGACCCATTGGTGGTCGTCGGTCGTTGCATGCTTTTTGATCGGGTTGTTGTCTCTTTGACACATTCCTCATGTCCACTCTCAATTTTAAAATCAGTCTGTAGTAGGTCTTAATTATGTTTCCACTTAGAGCAAAACCTCTGCTGTACTGATATATGCCCATGCCAAGTACGTAGTCTTGTATGAAAATGTTTAACGATAAGAATGATGACATTACAAGTGAAATTGAAGCTATGATATTCCGATTTCGCAATATTCCGACACCTAAATGGTTTGACATCCCATTGGTCCGACGTTTCGATCAATTAATTATAATTATGATAACGGAATATTAACATAAGAAAGCCAAATAAAAGGTTCAATATTAGAATAACCTTGTCCTTCGTTTGAAGCGGTGAAACAAGTTATAAAAAAGTAAGTATATAAATTCCAAAGTAGCCGAACGTCATCACCAGCGTAATTAAAAGTACAAAGTACTTTGTAAAGTGTTGTTTGATTAATTAAATATCTCAAGATACGCGTCGACCGACCAAAGTAAAATCAAACATAATCTAACGTACAATGAATGATCATATTTTCCTGGGATGTTTTATATCAAAATTGTCTATCTGTTCTCATTTTAGTAATGTTAGTTAGTACTCTTATCATTTCTGATATAGTGATGTAAACGAAATTGCGGTTTGATCCTGCAGATTCAACATTTTGCACTACAATGATAACAAAAAAATATGTACTATGGTTGTCTGACGTTGACGCGGTTGGCAGGCTTTCAAACTAACAGCAGATGATACGTTGCCTCCATTTTAATGTCCAGTTCATCATGGGACTTTTCTATGAAATTAGAAATACGTCATATGTTATATTTTCCCCTTGCTTCAAATATTTTGTTTCGGATTGTTTATTTAAAATTTGCAGATATCTGTTTGCAAAAACGTGCAATCACTTGATATGAGGTCTTATAAGATTTAAATAATGCAAGGGCGACTACAGATACATTCATGTGACACAATGGTTGATTTTCAAAGACTCCGAGAGAAAACGTAACGTAATATACGTTACCATTAAAATCAACCAAAATACATTAATACTTTGACAGAAATATATTTTCCCAACAGTAATACAGTATTCCTATTGTATTGATTCGTTTTTGCATTTGTTTTGACTTGATTGTTCTACTGGAGGTATCCAGGAAATGCAATTGCACCAATGACCTTTGTTTTTATGTTGTACTGTTATACCACTGTCCCAGGTTGGGGAAGGGTTGGGATCCCGCTAACATGTTTAACCCCGCCACATTATTTATGTATGTGCCTGTCCCAAGTCAGGAGCCTGTTATTCAGTGGTTGTCGTTTGTTTATGTGTTATATATTTGTTTTTTGTTCATTTTTTTACATAAAGTTAGTTTTCTCGTTTGAATTGTTTTAAATTGTCTTATCGGGGCCTCTTATAGCTGACTATGCGGTATGGGGTTTGCTCGTTGTTGAAGGCTGTACGATGAACTATAGTTGTTAATGTCTGTGTCATTTTGGTCTTTTGTGGATAGTTGGCTCATTGGCAATCATACCACATCTTCTTCTTTATATTTGACCCCGATTTAAAACAAAATGCACCATAATTTCTTTTGACGACTGGGATATTTGGAAAGTACACATTCTCAGCTTTCCAGTGATTTATAATTCAGCCATTTGTTAGGTAGGTGGATTAAAAATGTAAATTTGAATCTCATATCACTCGCCTAATATGGGTTAATGTCTACTTTACACGAAAAAAGTCGAAAAATTCTGAAATGGCAAAACTTGTATTCGCCCAAAAGTAAAAGTGAGCTTTTTTAAAATTACACACTCCTGCAAAATAAAAGGGAAACACTTGAGGCCAGAGGGAAGATATATTCGGTTGTTAGAAGTATAAAAAAAATGGCATCTTATTATTTATATAACAGTGATATTGCTTTTAAAAAAAAATCATGAAGACAACTGATTCAACAATCTGAATTTTAATTAAATATTGTAACCTTTCACTTATGCACATTTTAATGTTGATGAGTCTCATATATTTAAAAATCCTCTTTTTACTACACTTTGGAGCCCATAGTCTGTTAAAGTTTCAACTATTCAATCCTGCATTAGTTCAACACAAATGTCTGCTAATAATCACTTGAACCATCTGGATTACCATTTTGTACATGAACATATCTCTCATAACAAATTTCATATAAACTGCTGATTCCAGGTATTACAATTTTTATCCTCCAGTAGAATATTCCTCTGACAGGATGTGTTGTGTACTAAGATTGAAAAACAATATTTAGTTATTAAACTAAGTTTGTTAATTTTATCAAAAAGTAATGAAATATGATAATTATAATATACTGTATTTCATTGTAATTCAACAGTTAAGTGTAGAATATTTTCAGACTATTTCCTTATGAAAACAGTTTCCATACCATGTCTACTATTTTGGGTTTCATATTTATGGGATTGAAATCATAGCCCATTGTAAATAACTCACTGTGTTTACCCTAAACAGACACTTTTGAATTACTTACCTTTAATATATTCTAGTCCTATTGTTTTCTATTAACTAAATCCTTTTGATTTCTGTTTTCTTGTTGTCCGATATCACACACACACATGTATATGTGTTTTTGTTGATATATAAATGTACTCTGTTTTGAATTTTTTATTCATATTGAACATTTTTCTCCATCCTGTAGATAGAAGGCAAATGTACAAACAATTACTAAATCAATTATATACTTAATTATTCAAAGCAAAATTAAGCTTTGCATTGTTATTATCAACACATGAATACAAATGTGCCATATGAATTACCCAGAAAATACATGTATTTATTAATTATTTTAAATCAGTATGCCTCCAGCATTTTTGCTCAATACATAAAAGTTACAGGCAAAGAAAACATTTCAAAGTTTAGGATAAACATTATAACATAGAGCAAATGTATCTCCTAACACACTTTTCCTTTACATTTTTATATTCAATCATATTATAGTGTACATAAATATTATAACATTTGCATTGTACAATGCAAGCTACAATTTTATACATTTTGGGGGCACTCACAACCCAGTTTGTCTCAGTAAATCTTAGACCCACCACTGTCACGACTGTACTGACACCTTTCACTTGATTAATGAAGTTGGAGTAATTAATATTGTCACTGGTTTCTCATTTCTAATTACATTTTTACTTTGTATATATACTATTGGAAGAATATAATATGTCATATGCATGTATGGATATAAGGCATTTTAAATTCATAGGCGGATCCTAGGTGGGGTGGCCGGGTGGATGGGGTGGCAGGCACTCTCTTTTGATGGAAAACAAATGGTTATTATATTGGGAATCAATGAAGCATGACAGTAGTCCTCCCCTCCTTAGGTCAGTAAGCGACCTCCCCCCCCTAATTAAAAGTTCTGGATCCGTCACTGAAATATGTTAGTTTCTGGGGATACATGTAAATGCATGTGTAAGCTCTCAAATAGGTGATTGGTTAATTTCAATGTGCATATTTATTTTTAAATTTTGGTGTATATGGAAATCAGGGACATATATACTGTTCCCAGATGTAATGAGAAGAAATTTATTTATATTAGACATTGTTAGACTAGGTAAAAAATAGTCAACAGTTAAAGTGAATATGTCTTACAATCTAATGATTTAGTACATGGACGTCTTTGAGTTGTACCTAAGACGTTTAGCAAAATTAAAGTAGCCGATCAGAACCCACATATTTAGGGAATTGACAGTCGGCATGACACATGACAATTCGTGCTTTCAAATTTGATTCATTTTTGGTCCGTATTAGCAGTTACATGTTAACAATGTTCTATTGTCTGCGCACGAAGTGATAGCGTGAATTATTTCCAGGGAGATGGTGACTTTGACCAGTTTGAAAACGGATGTTGACAACTTGTTTTGGTATAATATTTCTGGAGACAAGGACGAATACCTAAGACCGAAATCTAAGAATGTTATTCACCAGTGATTGGTGTAAATGGTGGATTCAATATATGAAAAGAAAATGATGAAAACTGGGATTTCAATTTTCATGTTTTATATAATTTTACACTTTAGTTTTGCCTTTTAAATCATTTCTTAGGATACTACTTCTTTGCAAATAATTAAGTGAAATATCTGGAATAAACCTTTACCTTTTATGTTGTATGACATAACGTTTTAGCATCCAAGAATGTCAAAACGGCAACTTTTCAGCGTAGAATCCAAAATCAAACGTCAAATAATGGCCGCCATTACGTGTTGACAATGTCGACTAGTGAACTGTATCACTGGGCACCGAAATCCTTACTCAGGCGCTTCCGGTTGTCCTACTGTTAAATTATTAGTTAGATCCATTTTGTTACATCTTGTGATCATTTTTTTTTGGCAATCGTCAATGGCAGTCAGCAGGGTTTACGAACATCAGTTGTTCGACCTGATAGTCAAATGCGTTTTGTTAAAATATACTTTTGTACTTTTTTGGTTATTCGAAAATGTTGTGTGTGTTGTATTTAGACCCCTATAGAACGAAATTTGTTTTACAAAAATTGCGCTTTTTTTCCAATGCAATCATAGGTTTGAATGTTGTTTTCAATCTAGAATTATATATATAATGTTTTAGTGTTTGAGATCTTTAGCCAATCCTTAACCAGTAGCGGAGATTTACCAGTACATCGCAAGATCAAACTATGAGGAGTGTTGACTCATCAGATAGGCAAAGTACACACAAAAAAGAACACGGTAGTTGATATTTGAGTATCCGCTGGCACTAGAAGATAATTCAAAGGCATTTTTAACTTATAGATAAACCAATGGCATTTTAAACTATTAATTGATGAAACCAAACATGTTTTTTATGGAAATGATAAAAATACATTAACATGTTTGAAGTCAGTTCTTCTAACCTTCTAATTTCAATCTACTTTTACGTGTGCCACATTTCAGTTTTGATATTTAGAAAATAATAAACAAAAATATAAAAAAGCAATTACAGCTTTTTCCTGTTGTTTTGCGTTGTATACTATTTGTATTACTTTCTAATAGCATGTGGGGATGGTTTTGAGTCCCGTGGTGGTATACGTTGTGCACCATGTTCAAGCAACACTTATGGAAACTGGTGCGCGGAGATATGTGTCTGTACGACTAACCAGAGGTAATATTTGATTGTGTTTAATTTGTCACTATGCTAATTGTGGTTGATACAAACGTAAACAGTAAAATTGACAACACCATAGGTTTGCACAAGCTGTGCATGTATCTTCAAAGATAATCGAGGTAAAACTATGTTAACAGTTGAAAACATAATTGAGACTTTGAAGAGACGAAAATTAAACAGCTCAAAGATAAAACCACACCTTGGATCAGGTAATTATGCATTAGGGAAAACATTTCTTATTTTAGAATGATTTGGAAAATTTCAAATGATCATGCTAATTAACTGACATACGAAAGAAAGAGAGAGAGAGAGAGAGAGATTCATATTGAATTTTAAATTTAAATAGTTTATGTTTCTGCATGCAGATGTGATAACATAGATGGTTGCGTCGACATTATAACAACCGTAGCTTTGTATCCAGGTGAGTATGTGTTTATATTGTTTCGATTGTAAAGTATAAGCGGATCATACTAATATAAGTCACACTTATTTAATAGAAATATTTAACAGAGGAAATCTAGCATTATTACTTCACACAAATACATTATTAGGTACAAAGAATCACCAATTATCTATATAAGTATCATGATATAGAAGTGGTACAAAACTGAAACTCAGAAATGAAACCAGAAATGCAAGTTTGATTGATACTAACATGTCCTAAATCTAAAAACAATAATTTAACACAACACTAATGACTTCGAGGCGGCTAAGCACGTGAAATTTTTTTGAATTTATATTATCGTTTTATATCATAGCAAACCCTTAATCAATTATAAAAAAAGAAAAAGAAACATACTACATGTTTGAAACCAGAAACGTTAAACAAATCGCCAACCTATACCATTATTATGGTTTGATTATTATCACTGAAAAGAGTAATCTAAGATCATATACTTGTTCTTATATTAAGTTATAGATAAACAGACACCACAATAATTGAAGACAAATGACAAACTGCCTCCTTAAAAACACAACAATGTGAATTAATAGAAAGACACAAAGGACCATCCCAAATAGTTCATTCCTTGTCAACTAGTGAAACATATCGAATGACGTATTTACAGACATATCCCACCATAAGGCTTATATGTCGTATACCCCCAAAACTAAGTTTAAGGTTATATAGGGATCACCATATCTGTCTGTATGTATGTCGGTGCGTGTGTCTGTCTCCGTTTATGGTGCATGTATAACTCTTCAAACTTATGTTAAATACACTTGGTTTGATATTGCAGCAAGAACTATAGTGTGTCATCTACCAAAAGATAGGTCACTTTAACTTTGACTATGTCTTTGGCCACTATAATTGTTTAACCGATCCGTGGTCAGCTACAAAAAATTGTACCGAAAACTTAGTTCACAAAACTTGGTATGTTTTATCTTCATAGGCTTGAGTTGTGTCATATGTCAGAGTCGGTTATTTCTTACCTTGAATTCGACATATGACGCTAGAAAAGTAAAACCGAATTATATTCTTGTCAGCTGGTTTACAACACCAAAACATAGTTGAACCACGTACTATGCAGTTGGATCATAGGGTTGGTGTTTGTCATGCGTCGGGCTACTTTTAGCTTTGACCCATATGCTAGGTTTTTATTGTCTGATGTGTTTCATTATTATAACTTTTGTGCTATGGAACCATAGGTTGACAAACTTATGTATGTTGATGGAGTGTGTCATACTTTAAAGTCAGGTAAATATAACCTTATATGTGACCTTTGAACCCTATCATATTTAAACATTGTCTGATTTGTGTTCGGTGCATAATTTTTTCATGTAGTTATTATATTGACAAAACTTTATATGCTTAAAACTGACTATGAACTCTTTGGTACAGATATTTCTTTTAAATTGACAAAGCAGTGACCATATGTTCACAAAGATAATGTTTGCATATAATGACTATCTGAAAATAGAATCTTTAATACATGAACGAAAAGAAAATGTATGAGTCCTACTATGCAGACAGCTATGGTTGTGAAAAATTCAGGCTCAGGTCAAAGTCAATATGTTAATCTGTATCTTCTTTGTTTTAAATTCTTATTTAACTAAAGGCTGGAATATTGATTCGAATTTGACCTTTAGACTTTTAAAAAAGATTAACTTACGTCTCTGACGCATGGTTGATATTGTTTGTAGAACAAGTCAATTAAATATTCATATACATAATTGAATTGTATAAATGTTGTATGATTGCAAATGTGACAAATACATACCAGAGATCAATTGATGAGGTTGTTAATATCGTACATGTATCATGAATGTGGAAGAAATATTTGCGACTCTGTCAAGTTTTCATGTTGAAAAAAAATGTCATTGATATATACAGGTTATTCTAAGGTTATAAAGTATGTAACAGAAAAAGAAACTTCAAATGATAAAACCAGTACGGGTAGGTTTGTATAAATGTTTTTCTTTCTATTTTAAATATATAATTTGTGGGATACGAAAAGACAGTAAAATAGTTGTTTTAATGTATATAAGAAGAAAGATATATACCAAAATATATAGTTATGACAAAAACACAAAAAACTAAATTTACTCGATGGAATATAATATATGAGAAGAGATACCATGTATATGGAGATATGCGGTATAGTTGCCAACAAAACACTGTACATAAAGACCACACAACAATGTTGTGAACTATGAGATGTCATGCATGGTACAATTTTAAATAATAAACTATAGAAACCTATCAAATGTCCTCTGATACGGTTCTTATGAGAAAAATAACAGATAAAGAGGTAAATAAAAAATGATTATATTCCTTATATTTAATAGCAATTGCAAAGCTAGATTAAAAACAGAATAATAATCTATCTGTGCAGTTCTGCATAAAAACATTATGTTAACTTTATACAGAAATGCATTTAGAAATTTGTCAAAAAAACTACTTTGAAATGCTCTTAATTTATACATGTCAAAAATTGCGGCAAAAACACAACATATGTAGGACTCAAATATATGGTTGATATTTGTTACAACCTAATCTATTGCAGGTAATCTATGGCGGATTTTTGGTGTTTCCTATTGGTTTTTTTTTAATGCAAATGGAAAAAAATGCAGTACATTTTTGACCAATGACTTGTTTATTAATTATTGTTTTCAGAAACACAGTTCAAGCCTATTCTCATTTATATTGTCGCTGCAGGGTCAATAACATTTGTATTAACGACGACAATTATTATCATAAAACGCAAACGGTACACACAGAACAACAGAATACAGAGAGAAGATAGAATCACGAATATCCAGATTCAGAACGAGCAACATGAACAGTATTCAACAATTTTATAGTTGTCTTCTATTTGTTTATACATGTGTTTATATTACTTTTAACAGTTTTCTATTTGTAACATTCTAAGCGATTAAGAACTTATTATTTTGTACAAAAAATCTTTGATCAACACATGAACACAATAGTTTGTTGCCTCTTTGTCTTCCTGGTTTATTTTTCATTCTTGTTTTTTGTTTGTTTTAAAGATTCCTGTTAATGAGTTGCTATGATTGACTTGTAATATACATTTCGTTTTCACCAGGAAAGGAGTAAAAATATTGTAACTTCTCTTTTTTGTTTTATTAGAAATTTACATTTTCGATAAAACCATTTTAATGGTCGTTATTGTTTAGAATACAGCGCCAATATTTAAATGTATATTTCTCGTATTTATGTCTAATGTTTGTGATCTTACTTTGTAAATGTACCTTTGTACGGGCGTCTTAGATACAAATTTTGATCATTAAAGTATCACGACGCAAAGTATAGAGACTTATTTGTATATTTAAACATGGTATATCCATTTATATTTTTAGTTACCAATAATGCCTGCCTATAAGTTACGGTTATAAAATAAACTAACCGAATTACACTAAAGCTACGTTCTTCAGACAACATAAATTGCAAAAAAGACAGCTGGTTATGATTCGTCGAATGAGTCAAATAGTGTCGATTTTCTTATTTTTCTTATTTTAATATTCGATAAAAAAAAAGTGTCAATATGTCAATTTAAAGACATTTTCTTCAAAACTGTAAAAATATGTCGCAAAAATGTAATGTGAATAGCACATTATAAAACTTCATGAACATTTATTTGAATAATTAATTATTCATTTTAGAATGTAGGCAACGTGGTTTATATAAAAATGTGCATTATGAACTGATTGATAAATAAACATTTAAATCAAACATGTTCTAGGTATTAGAGCGTTTACCAGTTCAATTTATAATAAATATTAAACAAAGTAGATATAGAAAATTAAATATAACAAAATGATTATCGGTTTTCAAGCTGTAGAATCTTTTTTACAAACAAGATATTACACCCACAAAGATTAGGGTAAGGTCTTTTTAAAGACCCCATACTATTAGTTACATGGTGTGTTAGTGACCCCATATATATCCTATTAGGTCACTAGCACACCATATAACGAATTTATCTTACCGACTATCTTCAATTGTGGTATTTTAACTAGCAGCCTTTCAGAGTCGCTATAAGATCCTACTTTAATTTGTCTACTAGAAGACACCCGCGAAATAGCGGGCATATACAGCTTGTGAACTATTGTAGGATGATTTTTTGTCAAAGATATTATGTATGGAGAATTTCATAAAAGGTATGAAAAGCTATCTCCCTTTTTCCAAAGTCCGATATTTATTTCCTTTCTGTTAACTTCAATTATTTCGTGTTTCTGGCCTCAGACCACAATTATTCTTCTCCTTTGCTACAATGCTACTTTTGGTAAAAGTCAAATCAAATTAAAAATTTGCACCGTTTCAAACATGAAATAAATGTAACTGCTTATATATAGACCATTATCAGTGTAATAAAATATGCTTCTAGGATAATCCATAGATGTGCTTTTTCTTTTGAGAGCCTTATTAACATGCCAATGGTAGGATATGAATCTTGTATAAATGACCAAAACCGACTAAGGCTAATTTGAGGGATGGTCGGAAGGGTCCTGATCCCGAAATCCCGGGCTTATAACCATGAAATCCCGAGATGCAGAATATAAAGAAACTTCATATCCCGAAATCGCGAAATCGAAAAATGTATTCCCGGATCACGTCAGGATCAATCCCAAAATCAGGAGCTTAAAAACACCCGATCCCGACGCCCCCCAAAAGGTCCTGCCTTCCTGTAATCTCTACCTTACTTTCATTCTTGCCAAATCACTATTTTCCCTTTCAACAATAAATTTGTATGCCCCATTTATGGGCATTATGTTTTCTAGTCTGTGCATCCGTGCGTTCGTTCGGTCGGTCGTCCGTCCGTCCGTTTGTCCTGCTTCAGGTTAAACATTTTTGGTCGAGATAGTTTTAGATGAAGTTGAGCATGTTTTACTTAATATTTAAGCAAGTGGTTTGACTCCTTAAATAGTAAACATTTCAAAGAAAACAGTAGACAGAATCAGGGACTTTCTATACTAACATAGAAAGTCCGTGACAGAATACAGAGAGTCTCTATATATTAAAGTAGTATCATCGTAGTTAACATGTAGATAAACGCGAAAAATAACTGTCCTCTCTAAGGAGGTAGAATAGTTGTGATTCTTGCGATCTAAAAACCATGATATGGAGAACGCTCTGAATGGCTCATTTATTTTTCATTTTTGTTATCTATCATACGATTCGTTGTACTTGTGTCACATGTTTTACTTATCTTAATATATATGCAACTGGTATGACCCCTTAAATAGTAAACATTTCAAAGAAAACGGTAGACAGAATACAGAGAGTCTCTTAGACTATATATTAAAGTAGTATAATCGTAGTTTACATGTAGATAAACGCGAAAAATAACTGTCCTCTCTAAGGAGGTAGAATAGTTGTGATTCTTGCGATCTAAACACCATGATATGGAGAACGCTCTGATTGGCTTATTTATTTTTCATTTTTGTTATCTATCATACGGTTGGTTGTATTTCTGCATGTTTCAAACCGGAATTCTTATCTATGACTTTAAGTCAGTCTGATGACGGAATCATATCCGGGCTCCTTTTTTGTCGTTTTTCTCCCAAAATAACTCAATATGAATAATAGAAATTATTATAAATTACGGAATGTATCTCCCTCATGCAAAGCTTTGATTCCTTTCACGGATTTGGCTATACTTTTTGGATCTTTTGGATTATAGCTCTTCATCTTTTATATATACTTTGGATTGCAAATATTTTGGCCACTAGCATCACTGAAGAGACATGTATTGTCGAAATGCGCATCTGGTGCAAGAAAAATTGGTACCGTTAATTTTATTAGACTATATATTAAAGTAGTATAATCGTAGTTTACATGTAGATAAACGCGAAAAATAATTGCGTCTATAAGGAGGTATAATAGTTGTGGGCCTTGCGATCTAAACACCATGATATGGAGAACGCTCTGATTAGCTTATTTATTTTTCATTTTTGTTATCTATCATACGGTTGGTTGTATTTCTTCATGTTTCAAACCGGAAGTCTTATCTATGACTATAAGTCAGTCTGATGACGGAATCATATCCGGACTCCTTTTTTTACGTTTTTCTCCCAAGATAACTCAATCTGAATAATCGTAAGAATGGATGAGAAATGCGACTATGCATGTAACCTATAGGACACAGAGGCATGATGGTTGATTTATTGTGGAAGAAAGAGAAGCGACACACAAAATGAGGTCTTCTCGTTTAATAGTATAGATACAGAAAGCGAATGCCACCAATAACAGCTTTTTAGCTTTTAATTTTAATTTCTATGTCTGTTGAAACTTCCAGATTTGTTTTTGTAAGGGAAGTAACTCCTTAATGCCAACAATGACAACTTGTTAGCTTTAATTGTGTTATATGAATTTATTTCAACCTTTCATCATCAATTTCTTCGTCTGTTGAATCCTTTCAGATTTTTCCTCAACAACGTATTGTTTTTAAAAAGGGTTTTACCATATTTTTGTTTTGAAAGGGAATCAACTCCTTATGTACCCAATATGGTAACTAATCCCATATTTTTTAAGACAACCTATATCTAATATACATAGTCACCTAGTGTAGTCCTTTAACCAATCATATATCTATAAATCTATAGAAGATAAGATAAATCTATATATGAGGCACGCGAATGTATTCATCCTTTGAATACCCTTTATCTCAAACATGTTATTTATTTAACAATGAATGTCTTCAATTACATTTTTATATTAATTCCTAAACATTTTCAGGAAATCCGGATGGAGACCGTGTATATTTCACATGGAGTTAGTAATCGTGGTTTATTCCAATACGTGCTTTTATATACATTAAAACAACAAGACGGCGTTGAATAAAAATGTGAAACGATTCGCCTCGAAAAACAGAAAAATTCATCGATAATTACAGATTTACAAAATGCAGACAACATACTAAAAGTCGTTATTGTTTTTGTTTTTGTTTTTGTTTTTGTTTTGTTTTTTTTTTGTTTTGTTATACAATTGGAAATAGGTTCTTTATATTGAAGACTTGATAATTTTGATAGCCAATAATCTAAATATCACATGCTAAGATAGTCGATAAAATAAATTCGTTGCGGTAACAACCCATTTGCAATTTACTTACCCTATGCATGTTATATATCTAATAGTGAATTTGTGAAATCAGGGATTTTGTAAAATTCCTGGAATTATAAGTGATTTTTTAATACCACTAACAGTTTCAGTTATTTTACAAAATGACTGAATATATTGCCAGGGATTTTGTAAAATATCTTGATAACAAGTGTAAACTTGGTAATAAAAAAATGTTATTCATAATACAAACTCAACAAACATTCTAGGTTGTGAGTATTACTTGCCATTACATAGTCCTCTAAAAGTTACTGTAGTGAAACAATATTCAAAATTGATTTACTACTTGTCATGGTGTAAACTATATAACAAATATCAAGTCAGTATAATCAAGCATGACAAAAAAATTTAGGAAAACTGATTATTTGAGTGAATTATTGAATTATAATATCCATAACCCTGAACAAAATAATTAGACCAGACCTAAATTCTAAATGAATCAACGAGGCATTATGGAAATACATATAGATAATCAAATCAATATCTTAAAGCATATCTAAAAAAATACCCAAAACTGATTTTTTTAAGTGAAGTTGTTAACTGCAAAGACAATAACTCTGCCTTAAATCGTCAGACCAGAACAAAATTCAAACATGATATTTATCTTCTCCTTATAACAAATACTTCACATCAAATCAAGCATGATGATAAAATAGTGAATAATTAATTTGCTGGACTGACTGATGGAAAGACAGATAGATGGATGGAGTGCACACCTAAAGTCCCCTTCGACTTTCGTAGTACTAAGAGTACTTTTATACCAATGATTTTGTAGTAAAATATTTATTGAAAAACTTTTGTTTTAACTATTGAACAGGTTTATAAATATTAGGACTATGAGCTGATGTTTAAACTACAATTCACTATATTTGCATGACCTGTAATTTCAAAACGTTGGACAATCGGGAAGACACCGTTTGAGTTGCATTACCTGATAAACAATTACCCTACTTTTTGACATAAGCCTATTTCGTTCAAATCGATTCTTTCGTTTCGAGAACATCGAAAATTTTGTCCATAACAAATAGAAGACTTTTTAACTACGTGTTTCAAAGATATAACATTGTTTATTGACACAGCTTTTTAAGTTTTTTTTTTAGTTTATGAATTGATCAAAAATCGTCAACAGTATGTCAGGAATATGACAGTTGTCATCCAATCGTTGGATATGTTTTATCTTTTAATTTTGCCATTTGATGAGGGACTTTCCGTTTTTAATGTTCATCGGAGTTAAGTATTTTTGTGATTTTACTTTTTCAGATAGCTCGTCATCATATCGGTAGTTATATTATAGTTATTAACCAAGCAAGTCGGTATTTGGTTTGGTGCCAAAGTTGACAAATCTGGACTGTGATAGAAGATCGTCACGAAATCGTGGATGCCGAGATAAGCTCGTGTTTGTAATACATGATACTTTAGAGCGAGTTTTATTTCATTTGTTTATCATATTTTTTATTCCTTCAAAATGAATTGGAGTGTTGACGTATTTCTATTTATATAATAATGTTGTGTTTAACATTGACTATGCGAAAATAGTAGCCAGGGTGAGAGACAATAGTGCACGACCCGAAGGGGAGTGCACTATTGTCTCAAACCCTGGCTACTTTTTTCCATAGTCAATGTTAAACACAACATTAATATCATTATTATACTGACTGTTTACTATTTTGAATAGTGACAGTAGTGTATTTCAGTGTAAAAAAAATGCGCTTTATGTAACTCTGCTAATAGATGTATTTATACTGCAACTAGTTGTGTTTATTTCCTAAATATAGAAGCATAGCTATATTTTGTATAATGTCAATTTCATCATGGAACACTTTCTCCACAATCAGAGGTCCATTAAGGGATACAAAAGGTTTTTTTTACGATTAAAAAAGCTATGATTTTATTAATTTAAGTTGCAGTATAAAACAATACTCATATAACTCAATAACTTACAAAAAAACAATGATAGCGGATCATAACTCTTTATCTGTAAACAAATTACTTCTAAAGTATTCAAACAATTTTGGCTTCAACGGCAGTAAGCAGAAGTAAACAAAGAACAAAAACGTTCTAACAGAAACTACAGTAATTTAAAGTCTCTTAAAATGTCAGAGAAATTCAAATGAATACATCTTCTATTTCCCCCTGATTATTCAATTGTAATAGTTTATTAATTGCCAAGCTTATAAATCCATCTCACTTGTCTGTCAAAGCAACTAAGCTCCGCCTTTGCACGTGAAATTGACAATGATTGACATGAAAATCAATAGTCTGTTGCAACAGCAAGGCATACTATTTTCGCATAGTGCAGTTAACGCTATATATTTCTTTAAAAAACTATGCAAAAATAGAGCAATTTTTCTATAGAAGGACATTCTTACAGGAAGTATAATAATTTACAATAGTTCAATTCTATATGCAAAGTTCTTCCAACGCTTGTTTTCTATCGTTATTTTTTCTTTCGCGAAATAACGATGCAGGTAACATTTTAAAAACAACCATAAGGAAACGATGTCGGTAAATTAAATGATGGGACGACAATAATTTAATGGCAGTACATTTTAATATAAAAGTATGAATAAAACAAAGGGTTTTTTTAAAAGAAAAGCTATAGAATGACGGTATAATAAACACCATGTTCATCATGCATTCTGAAAAAATATTGGACTTAGTACGATCTCTAATGAGACAACTGTTCCTAATGACCAACGGGAAGGATTTGAACAATTACAGGTCACATTTAAGCTATACAATGCCAAACATATGATGATTTTAGAAACGTTTATTTAAGTTATCATTTTTTTCTTTATCAAACCGATTTGATATATGTTATACGATCTAATGCACACAAACAAGATATGTATTTGAGGTATTTAATCAAATCATATAGAAATTGATCAAAAGAATACTTCATCATGTTGAATATAATTTATATTCGTCTTTTGAATTGATTTCCATAATAAATTAATTAATTTTGCTAGTTGATGGTGTATTGTAGTTAAACACTTCATATGTATTAAATACCACATTAAGGTACATGAATTTGATATAATCTTAAAAGACGACAATAATAGTATTGAACACCAATAAAATTTTAAAACAGACGTAATATCAAAAGCACAAGCACGTCTATCGAATTAAATACTCGAGGCATAGCTATTTTTTGTATGTTCAAAAACGGTGAAATAAACCTGTTTTTATAACTAGTTAACCCTTTCACTGTATGACAGTTGAAAAAACTGAAGTGAATAAAAGCAGTTATAGGCTATATTACGGAATTCGAAAATAAAAAAAAAAGAATATCATAAAGTAATTTCAGCATGAAACATGTTAATCAATTTAAACGAGAAAACCAACGGCCTTATTTATAACACAATGATTTTGCGAAACAAAATATAACAGACATCAATCAACCAACGTTGAGGTACATGAATCATGTAAGTGCGTAATACTAGTACCCTAACCTTGGAAAGGATGTAACATACGAACAATTCTAATACTCCGAAGCAATTGTCATACATCAGAAGATATGTATAATTGAAGCTGAAAAATATTTGTATAAAGACGTCATAAACACTCTAATACAGTGGATTCATTATTATTCGTTGGATATCAATTTTTATTGATTTCGTAAGTACAGATTAACCACGAAATTGAATGTTCAACGAATGACAAATTTTCTATGGTATAGGCTTGTATGCAGACTTTGGCAAATTACTAAATAAAATATCCACAAACACAGGTTTACCTTTTCCACAAAAATTGGTACCGGACCGAAAATAAATGAGTGCCGTTGTGTTATGGTTTAACTTAGCTACTAACACAACTGTTTCGATCTCCGTTCCGGGATGAAAAATGTCCGGAACTGAATGTAAGGCTCTCCCTTAACACCATTAGCGAGTATGGTCTTGAGAAACGATGATAGACCTTCGGAAAGGAAGATAAATGGCTGTGTTGAGAGAGACCCATATCTCTAACACGTAAAAGACACCCTAGCAGATTTCGAAAAAAAGCAGTCTAATGCCGTTAAAAGGCAGCACTTGCATCGAACCTGTGCGATGTCAAAACATTGGCGCAGTATCAACAGGATGTAAGATAGTGAGTTCTAATATAAGTTAATACGCTGACTATAGTGAGTTCTCATATAAGTTAAGCATACGGATTTGTAATCACATAAGCAACACGACGGGTGCCACATGTGGAGCAGGATCTGCTTACCCTTCCGGAGCACCTGAGATCACCCTAGTTTTTGGTGGGGTTCGTGTTGTTTATTCTTTAATTTTATATGTTGTGTCATGTGTACTATTGTTTTTCTGTTTGCCTTTTTCATTTTTAGCCATGGCGTTGTCAGTTTGTTTTAGATTTATGAGTTTGACTGTCCCTTTGGTATCTTTCGTCCCTCTTTTAATATATAGCAATATATATATTTAAGAACAAAGCCTTAAAGATACGATTCGTTTCTTAATTTACAAGATTTATAAAAAAAACTTTACCGTAAAAATGCTATCTTGTATTTTGAAGTACAGTGTCCTCACCGAATGTAACATGAATGTTATGTATCTATAAATAAATATAAATGCAAACTAAAAAGAAATTCTCGCCAATGATTTTTCTATCGGTTTGTCTCATCAACACTTTCAAACATGATTTTTACAAAACAATGTTAAAACTGTTATGTCAAAAAAGCAATAAATCAAACCACTTTCAAGCTAAAGGTTGCTCAAAAGTGTCAGACATTGTATAGATTATGCTTAAAAAATCCAATTGTGTGTGATACAAAAGAAAAACAAAGCATAACTAAAAAGTAAAAGATAGCTCTGACAACATGCTTGCAGATAATACAAAGAAAAAAATGGGATCACTGGACTTGATCTTTTGATACATATTAAAATAGGTAAATTCACAACTCTTCCCATTATAAAATTACTGAGTTATCTCCCCTACTATATGAGTTCTCTTCCCTTTCTTTTGCAAGGGTTAAAAAAATTAATCAAACAACGATATTGTGTGTTTTATTTAAATACAGCAGTAAATATGATAAAACACATTATTTTCTATATTTACATTAAAAGTCTTGCACATAAATTGCATAATATTCTCAAAATTTGCACATTTTATTAAACATGTTAAAGATCTAAACCAATTGTTATCTGCTTCTTCAAATTCTAAGGTGGAGGAAGACACCCGAACCACCTTAATCACGAAAAAATAATATTAAATAAGTACGTTGTAGTCCTGTTGATGTTTAGCTCCATAGTCTCTATATAATGAATTTACATTTTATAACTTGCTTATAATATGTATTAAAAACGGTTTCAAAAACGAAAGAAGTAAATTTTAGTCCATAAGTGTTGAAACATATAAGCCATTAAACTAGCTGTTTTCCTTTTGTGTAGATTTTTTTTAAAGAACTCGAAACAGCAAATGAAAACAAAAGACTACATTACCTTAAACCTTTCAACGGTGTACCTTATACAGATATTCTTTACACATGTCACATGATGTACGATTATTTAAATACCGTCCTTGTAACATAATACTGAAGTGTTCTAATTCTGTATTTAAGTTATCATCGAACTAAAGGTAGACACGATATATACTACCCATCGTCATTTTTGCATTTGCATAAAGTTTAGCAAATAGACATACACAATGATAGTGTATTGTTGTAACTAATCTATTCAAATCAAGACAAGATAATATTCAACTAGTTTGTAGTATTAGAATATTGAAAACGGTTTGGAAAGGATTGAAAGCGTTGACTGACGATGCACAACAATAGCGAAATACGTTACGTAACCATAATGCTCAGGTATCTAGAAATACAAAATGTGTCGTTCAATATACACACAAAATGTAAAATCACAAAAATAGTGAACTCCGAGGTCAATTCAAAATGGAAATTCCATCATCAAATGGCAAATCAAAAGCTCAAACACATCAAACGAATGGATAATAACTGTCTTTTCCTGACTTGTACAGGCATATTTTTTATGTAGAAAAAGATGGATGAAACCTGGTTTTAAAGTTAGTTTAACCTCTCACTTGTATAACAGTCGCATCAAATTCCATTATATTGACAACGATGTTTGATAACGAAAAATACACAAAAGGTAAAAATGTCATAACTAGGGGTACCAAAGCAACACGAACCCACATAAAAGATCTCAGGTTCTCTAGAATGGTAAGCATTTCCTGCTCCACATGTGGCACCCGTTTTACAAGTAGTAGAAACACTTTGGGAGCGTTAGTCAGAATAGGTGTATCTAATTTAAAACAAGATCTTATTGTCAATGCAGAATGATTGATTACACAATGTTTTGCTCATTTCAGGGATTAGGCCAAATGTTATTGAACAGCATGCTACACGCAGAATGTAAAATTTTATTTAACACCAGTTTTGTGTAAATAAAAATAAGTGTTACCATTTCCAATGACAACTATAAGTCACCGTACGACCTTCGACACTGGGCAAACCAGTGTAATAAGCTATAAATCTAAATTTTCAGAATGAAAAATGTGAAAACAAGTTTCTTTGTTTAAGAAAAAACAAGTATAACATGAACCCGAGACCTCTGACTGGTCACCACAATTGTTGTTGATTACTTATTAGTATTTGTTTTGGAATATTGAACTGTGAAGATAATTGTGAGACACCATCATCATGGAAAATATGTAATAATGTGAAGATTCTTGCACAAGTCAATGACAAACTAATCTGAGTTTAAGTTGTAAATAGAAAAATGATTAAGCAGCATTTACAATATGAATTATGCTTAAGATATACAAATAAACATATATGGTATGATCGTCAATGAGACAGCTATCCAGCAAAGGTGAGACGAAGCGAGTGTAAGCTATTATCATAGACACACATACATTTTTGAAGCTGGCTATACTCATGTCTATACTCATCACAGAGCACGAAGAGGTGATATATAGAAATTTAAAAGTTCAGTTTCTATATGAATTAAAGGTCTGTGGCATGCAACGTGTAAGAAGGTTTCGTATATATATTTTGTACTTGAGCGTAACACAAAAGCTTCACTAGGAATTTGTATAGACTGACAATTAGTTTGGTCTAAAAAAAACTATTGTGTGATAAAAGTGGAGACAAAAAAATCAGTTCATTGTGGGACATAATATATTGTCAGTTTACTATTTCAAGGTTTTACATGCAATGCATTATAACCCGCTGTATAAAATACTACACTTACAACCCGTAATGGGATCGTAACAAAACATCAGATTTTTCTTTTTATACGCAAAATCACGAGCATCTGTAACTGTTGTATGATGAATATTTGAAAAAGATTTTATGTCTGGAGGATTTCAGAAAAGGTACCAAAAGCCCTCTTTCTTTTTCCCAAAGTCCGTTATTTGTTTCCTTTCTGTGAAATTTCATTATTTTTGCGTTTCTTGTCTCAGACCACAATTATTATTCCCCTTTGCTACAATGCATTTTTTGGTAAAAGTCAAATTGATTTAAAACATTTGTACCGCTTCAAACATGAAATAAATATGTCTGCTTATAAACCATTATTATTCTAATAAAATATGCTTCTAGAACAATAAATCAGTGTTGGTTTTTTTAGAGCCCTATTTACATGCAAATTGTAGGATTTGAATCTTGTATAAATAGCTAAATCTAATTTCAACTTTACTTTTATTTTGGCAACGTTACTACTTTTACTTTCAACAATAAATTTGTTTCTCATGTTTTACTTACTATTTCAATATAAACGCAACTGATATGACCCCTTCAACTGTAAACATTTCAAAGAAAACAGTAGACAGAATACTTAGGAAGCATTATCCCATATAATAATTTGAAACTATGTTCCAAGACCACGAACAAACGAAATAAATTGTTGTCTGAAGCTTTCTTCTGTATACTATGAATATACGTATATTATAAATAAAGTGTATTTGCGCTATTAACTATCAATTCCAAGTTTCTTCTCCACGGCGATCATTGCTATAATTATATAGAGAGTCCATATATATTATAGTAGTATACTCATAGTTTACATGTAGATAAACGCAAAAATAATTGTTCTCTCTCCGAGTACTTATGAAAACCATGTGCAAGTTGAAAACCGGAAGTCTTATCTATGACTAAAAGTCGGTCTTATGACGGAAACAATATCCGGACGCTTTTGTTTTCTCCCAAAAAAATTCAATCTGAATAATTATAAAAAATAGATGACAAATGAGACTATGCAAGGTACCTATAGGACACAGAGGCATGATGATTAATTTATGGTGGAAGGAAGAGTAACAACATAAAATGAGGTCTTCCCGTTTAATAAAATAGATTCACAACAAAATACATATGTTCTGTCAAATAGCAAATAATTTAAAAGATATAGAATTAATGTTTTTTAAATGCTAGTCTAGTCTATCCTTTTTACTTCCCGGTCTACATATGAACTTGGATTGTTGAAATATATAATGTCACGTTGATGTCTGTATATAGATTGACCGTATCAAAAACCTAGAAAACTGTATATAAAAATCGAAGAATGTTCGAGTCTTTCCGAAAATCTAGTTTCCGAGGATATCTTTGGAAAAAAAAGAGAGGGCTTAAAATAATGTAAGATTCGCTCGTGTTTGTACAATGTTTTATATTTCAGCGAGAAAAATTTGTGTATTAAAAGCTAGGTTCACACTGCCGATCGATTCAAATCAAGACAAATTAAGTGATCGGGAGACTGGTCTGACTCAATCGACAAGATTGTTTGGCGTGGTCTACCTTGGGCGTCATCGGTCTGACTTTCTACCCGAAAGTTTTTTAGTAAGGATCGAGAAACCAGTCACTCGAGGAGATATCGAGAAATTATCGAGGAGCAGTCGAATTAATCGGGAAAGGATCGTGTGGAAATCGATTTTGGTTGGAATACAAATAGTTTATAGATCATTACTCGATCATTTCGATCTTTGCTCGATTTATATCCGATCATTTCCCGATCAACGCCAACCTGTTCGATATGTGGTCCGGATTAACTCGACCAATGCCCGATAGCTTCATAATCACTGCGACTTCTATATTTTTTATCCTAGACTTTTTCGAACGATACCCGATTTCTACGCGACCACATTCGATAACTCTTCGATCTTTTCTCGGCCATACACAATTCTCTTAAAATGTGTGCAGCTCTGATTACTTTGCTTCTGTAAAACTAAATTGTCTCTATTTATTTTAAACTATGCACAAATTCCCCCATGTACAGTACACGTCTGTACTTTTGCAAGGAGGTGACACAATTTAAAAGAAAGACAACAGATACCAAAGGAACAATCAAACTCAAAGGTCGAAAACAAACCGACAAAACCATAGCGAAAAACGAAAGCCTATAGATACAAAACATCAGTCTACAAAAACAAAACATAGAAAAATCAAAACTTAACAACACGAAATTCAATATAACCTTGGATGATCTCAGGCGTTCCGGATTGGAAGTAGATCCTGCATTTTTACCCTAGAGGATTTTTCAAATATGAAAGAAATTGTGTATTGAAATTCATTATCAGACAGCTGATGACTAATTAAGCCTTCAAAGTTTTTAAGAACATCCATATTATATTTTACCTGTTTAATAGGCTATTTTGTGACTGTCTGTACTTCCCGTATGTCCCGAAATTATTGCAGTATAAAAATAAATTGCCAATGAGACAAAACTCCATAGGAGACCAAATAACACAGAAATTAACAACTACTAGTATATGTCACCGTACGGTCAAATGTTTACAAACACCTTTTTCATACGGTATTTGACGCAATTTTATATATAAAAAAAAGAGACGAAAGACCAATGATTGTATTTGAATTCGTGATAGATATATGAAAAGAGTTTCAGAAAAAGTATCCTCCAGGGGATTGAAATTTTATTGTTGGCAAATTTTCGAAAATAATACGGAAGCAGTATATTTTCTGATGTTAAAAGTCTATATAAACGTGTTTTTTATATTAATTATATCGATCAGTTCCATAATTTTTTTGTTTAATAAAATCAAAATATAATTATAATTTATAATTTTAATATACTAGCAGGAGATACAGTATGCTTGTCAATTTGACAAATATGCATAAAAACCAACTGCTCAAACTTTAAACAATTACAGGTCACAATTAAGTTATGCATACAAATGATCATTTAAGTTAACGATTCAATTTACCAAAACAAGATATATTAGATATGTAATCAAATCATATACAAATTGATCAATAGAATATTTCAGCATGTTCAATATGATACTATATAGGATTTTTCGATCGCCAAAAGAGATTAAGTGATTTTGTTATTGTATGGCGTATTGTAGTTTACACCTCATATATATTAAATATACCAAATTGATATACATGTGGTAGATAAAATCTAAAGTCGACAATAATGAAGAAAAGGAAAGACTTTGTAGTTTTACAGTATCAACATGATTAAAAAAAATAGTACTTTTTGTAGCAATAGTTACTAATTCAGTAATGATGTTGATCATTACATCTTTGTTTGACCATTGCTCCACATCTATTCTGTGTTTTTGTTTTCAAATCATGTTTTCGTTTTGCTGATTTTATTATACCACCTATGGATTTCCGTCAATAAAAAGCCAACAAATGTGCCGAATATTGTAAATAGTGTAAGGAAGCAATATAAATAATTAGCAATGAGAAGCTTAAGACAAGTGCCTTTATTTTGGGTTTTTACATTTTGAATCAAGATGAGTGTGAAGGTCAACATAAATGTTTCTGCTAATCAGTATATGTCCTTCTTCATTGTTCTTGTGCCTTTTATCATCAAATATTATTATATCGTACAGTTCTTTTTTATTACTTTAAGCAACAACGGAGCACTTTACTTTTCATTTTAAAATGAAAATTTTATATTTATCTTTAAAGATAAAATAAAAACTGAACTCGATTGAAATTTCTAGACAGACGTTAAATCAAAAGCCCAAACACATCAATCGAATTGAATACTATTGGTACAGCCATTTTTTCATGTCAAAAATGGTGGAATAAACCTGTGTCAAGACAATTTAAATCTTTCACTGTAGGACGGTCGCGGAAGTCAAACACTGAAGTAAATGAAAGCAATTATAGGCAATATTAAAGAATTCCAAATTGAGAAAGAAAAAAGAAACATAACGCCATGGCTAAAAAAGAAAAAGACAAACAGCCAAATTAGAGTACACAAAACACAACACAGAAAACTAAAGACTAAGCACCACGAACCCCACCAGGAACTGGAGTGATCGCTGGTGCTCCGGAAGGGTTTTTAATTCTGATTTCCATCAACGACCTCACAGCCTTTATCCATACAGAAATAGTATCACCGTCTTCTTTCTCGCGTTTATCTCATTGACTGGCATAATCCTCGAACTGAATCCATCAGTGTTTTGAAGTTGAATTTCCAATTGATGGATTATGGCTTACGATATTTCCGATGGGTAACATCTGTTATAAGACAATGCATCGTAACATCATAAGTAAAAAGTAACAAACAATACCAACAAGAAACAAACGAAGTCTGAACATAGAAAACAAAAAGAGATAATTTTTTATATGATCATATTGCATTTTTTCAAAACTTCATTTGATTTTCTTGATATGAAGTATTTAAAGAAGCACCTTTTACTTAGTTCATACTGATGTTTTATGCCCTAACAATCTATCAAATCCTTTTGCAAGAGACACAACGGTGGAATGAAAATAAAATTGGTTTATCTGACGCAAATTTGCCTACAAAACACGCCTTTTGGAAATTTTTCTGTGATCTCTGCACTGTTTTATTAACATTTTATCAAAAGAACAGTGCTGATTTAACGTGCAAATCGAGACAAGTCAATGAGTTTTTGTTATTAATTTTAACTTGTCTGCTATCTTTGTGGAGGTAATAAAACTTCTCGATAAGGAATCTGATGATTGAATATGACAGTTGTTTTCCATTCGTTGTAATGTGTTTGATCTTTTTATTTTGACATTTGAGTACGGACTTTCTGTTTAAAATTTTGCTCGGAGTTCGGTATTTGGTTATTTTCCTTTTTCATAACTATGAATATAGTAGTATTGATTGTTCAGTTATAATTTGACTTTTATGAGAGGTTATAAATCTCTATAAACATATATAGCTCTAAATCTCGATATTTAACTACCTTTTTCTACAAAACAAAATACATACAAAGTCAGGAATAAGACACTTGTTCCATTCGATTTATATGCTTGAGCTTTTGATTTTGTCATTAAATAAAGGACATTCCGATTTTATATTTGCTGGAGTGTGTTAGTTTTGTTATTTCAACGTCTACAGTAAAACAACATAGAAAATCAACCAACTGCATCATCGATTCGTCTAAGATTAGTATATACATAAATAAACAATAAATGTTCTTACCTGAATAACTACATGAACTATGCAGAAACCGAATTTCATTTTGTTAATTGTTGAAGTTACTGGAAAAAATACAATCTTTCTTTTTAATATAAACTCAAAGTTAAAGTTTATGTACACTGTTTAACCCAATTGTTTGTTTAGCGTCATGACAACTTGGTTATATGATATTGATTTTGAGTTAAATCTAGTATGGTACACACAATATCAAAGGTAATGTTTAACGGTAATCTTGATCAGTTGACACATATTCAAGTAGGAATAAATGAAATAATAAGTTCTATTAAGCATGTTTATAGGTTCATTCTTACAATGTTATCATCATTAAAGTATGAGATTTAAATATGTATTACATAACTTATAATTACATTAGATATTTAAAAAACGGCTATAATAGATAAATATTATAATTAGTTATTCTAATATTTCAAATGTTTATTCATTACATGTTACATAAATCTGACAATTCACTTACACAATGTACTATTCTATGCCATTACAAGTATAGTAGATTTGTGCAAGATTGGTCAAAAATAAGGTCATCCTCAATTTGTCAAAACTTAGGAAGAATTGTAATTTATGCATTAATGCAGTCTTTTAAATTACCATTCATATGCCATTTGAATGACCTTTACCTGAATCATTTAGTATTTGTTGACCACCTGAAACAAAATCATGTTGTTGATGTTTCTATGGAAAATTATGATTTTCAATAAATTGTTTTGTTAGCAGTGAGTTTTTAGAATAAGACTATTAGTCACCAGATAGTGTTACATATTTTTAGATCTAGTGACAGCTTATTTAGTACTATTTTGAAGTAACAGAATAATTGGTTGGAATACCCTATATCAACCCTTAAAATGCAATCATTTTCATTACAGCGTAGAAATCTGGAATACTTAGGTCGGTCATAATACTTGATCATTTATCTTTAACTTATTTGTCATCGGCTATCGATAACATTGATTTTACGCTCACTCAGTCTGACAGAAGCCTTACAGTGGGGATTTAAACAGAATAAAAGAGAAAAATAGATGCAGGTGCACGAGAGAAAAAAAAGACAGTTTAAGTATTAAACATTTAAATCAACACACAATGTTTAAGTCCTCTGCTAGTTATTTGTATAATTTGATTTAGTCGTGTAGAACTTTTGGTGACCCCACAGTTTAAATGTCTATAATTATAATAAGTGCGATATGATAACTAGTCGTTACACACGTACTACAATTTTTAAGCCGGGTATTTATATATTAAGTTTTTTTTTACAACCACTGGGTTGATGCTTATATACTAGGAACGACATTGTTGTTTCCATTATTCTAACATTATTGTGATAGGACATTCCATTTCTTCCCCATATTTAAGTTTCATTATTTGCAATGTTCATGGAAAATACGTATTTCAACCTTCTTCATCATGTTCGTAGTGTTTATACTTTTTTTTTAAATAACTAGACTAGAATAACGATGTTACATACTAACTATTTTTTTTTTAATCCACATGTGCATGACTTTCCTTGATCTTGTGGTTAGTTTTTATATACTATAACAATTGCAGAAATTAGGTAAAGTAAATTAATTACATTTATTTTGCACAACAGGTTTATATTTATATGTAAACCATACAGAGAATGAAACATGTATAGATTATTTACAATATAGTTCACTAGTTTGTTGAATTCTAAATTTCTCATTGTTGAGGCTTGTATGAGCAACAATCATTATGATAGCACAACTAGCAGTACTGTTTGTGTGTTTCAACATCGGTTATGCTTGTAACAACGATGGAATATGCTTTCGAAAGAACGTACTAGGTTAAGAATATTATTTCACCCAATATATTATCATAATAAACAAAATGTTTGATAATGGTTTATTGTGCATTCAGCAAGCTTCGTTCTGTTCATAGGGAAAAGTAATTTAAATAAAAACAAAATCTCTTCAAAAAGATTAATAAAGAAAATGAAGAATTCTAATTATAATGATAATGTTAGTAATAATTATAGTTATAATACTAATTTTAACTCACAGATTTATACACTTCTTTTTACATATATACACGAGCAAAATCTAGAGACCCATTATCAGCCATAATTATTATAGTCGAGTGACTGTTATAGGTCGAGGGATGATGAAAAGACTGATACAGAAATGAACGGATATCAATATGTTTATTAGATTGTACTACTGATGTACAAAAGAATATAGACTGATAATTCTAAAGGTCAGCAGCCCGAGTGTGCATATATGGCTAGTTTACTTCAACTTGTAACACTTATACAGCACTATCACATATTAATGTTAGGTAGTTCTTATATCATATATAAATTTACACTAAATTCAAGATTCATTAATGATAATAATCGTGATGATAACAAAACTAACGTATCACAATATAATATTTCCTCACATGTTCACACGAATTCAAAAACTATATAAGAATAAACTTTTTTGATAAAATTGTACTTTTCATTTTACAGTAAAAAGTATCCTGATGGAACTACAAATAGCTACGATCAATTTTGCTGTTATTTTTTATGAAGAAAGACACGGATCATTTGTTGGTATGTATTTTCATGTGTCCTGTATAGAAGTAAATTGCGGAAATGCTAATTTTACATTCAAAGATCAACGATGGAAGTGCAAAAAAATTGTCTTTTCAAAGAGGGAAAATGTCAAGGGGATAATGCAAACCAAAACCGTCATGGAAAAGACCCGAAAGACCAGTTCATAACTCATTGTCTGGCATAATAAATTATAATCCTGGTACCTTTGATAACTATTAATAGAAAATTAAAGACTGGGAAACACAAAAATTTATAAAAGTAACAGATACCTCAAAATATTAATCATCAATAGTAAATATGTAAACATGTATTTCTGCTGTTAAAAAGTTGCTCTGATTATTGTCATTTCTTTTTTGAGTTTGAGGTATGGACCATTTTTTATGGTCATACATTGCTTTAATCATATTTTTTTTAGAAATATTTCACAGATTTAAACTGACCGGATGGTGTACACCAAGATTAACATAAAGCAAACTGACTTGAAAACCGCGTTTTTATATTTTGTTTGAGTACTGATAAACTTCTAGAAAAAATGCCGAAATCAATTTAGGGCGGTCTAAACAATACAGTTTTCTCATGTCAATAAAAGTAAACTCACACTTAGTTAATGTTTTTAAGGTCAGCATTGAAAAGGGTGTTTTATAGGTTCTAAATTGAGAAAAGAAATGAAAAATGTTTCCCAGAGACAACAACCAGATCATAGTGCACACTAAGCTTTACCTCACACACAAAAATAATCACACATTCAACTTGCTCGTTCACTATTTGCGAAAATTGTAATGAGACTGGAATTGGGTTGTTAGATTAATTTCATCTATCAATTTGCAAACAAAACCATAATAGTATACAAGCACTTTCTGTCTGTCATTTACAGTATGATTTCAAAAAGTCGTATTTTTTAATTTCACTATTCCTGTGATGTGAAAAATGAATGTATCCTGGATACAATAACAAACTGCTTTCATGCGTATTTATGAAAGATAGAAAAAATAAAAAAATACGTTTTCCCGTGAATGAAAGTGATAGTACACGTGTGTTTACTATTAACCCTGGCGTTTTGTTGTAAACTCATACTAAACGTCATGAACGTGGCCTTTAAATGAAGCACACACAAGTGAATGCGCTTTACATTTTGCAGGCCGTTGACAGTCCAATCTTGGTCTGCACCAAACTGTAAGTTACTAGTATACGAACGATTGTTGCATCGATAGCACAAAATAATAATTATTTTTTTATTGGATACTTAAAGGTTCTGCAAAACTTAGGACCACTGGAACAATACCTGAAAATTCCAGCACAGATCGTCAAAACGGTATAACCTCTATTTCTATATATACAGCCGATAGTTGTCTGTTTTTTTCAACTTATTTTGTGGTGAACAGCTGCACATTTTAAAACGACTTTAAACCATGTGTTAAGATGATGAAATTTGATTTCGATTTACCTTTATTTGTTTGTTTTTGTTGAACATTTATTCCTACGAAATGTATTTTCTTGAAAATTATACAAGTTGTTTGCATTTGTTTGTCAAAACACAATTGATGTTATTAAAAACGCGCTTGGAATGGATTATAGTACATTAAACAGTTTAAAATTTACTGTTTGCAATAGCATGAATTGTTCTATATAATAAGGATGTTCTTATCCCGGGCATAAAAACAATGCCGTATTTGGCAAAACCTTTTCAACTTTTGATCTTCAGTGCTGTACAACTTTGTACCTTTTTCACTTTCGATCTTTTATATCTAGGCGTTATGTATTCGGGTTTAGTTTTCTGTAATTAGTTAATACTTCAGTTTCTTTATGTATATCTCTTTCATATTCATTTGATAAAATTTACTGTTTGCAATAGCATGAATTGTTCTATATAATAAGAATGTGATATCCCGGGCATAAAAACAATGCCGTATTTGGCGAAACCTTTTCAACTTTTGATCTCCAGTGCTGTACAACTTTGTACTTTTTTCAGTTTCGATCTTTTATATCTGGGCGTCACTTGTAAGTCCTGTGTGGACAAGGCGCGTTTTTGGCGTATTGAATTTTAAACTGATGCTTTTTGTTATCTATTAATCATGTTTTTCTTTGTCTAATATGTTCTCCTATTTATTTGTATTGTAGTCCTGTAATATTATGTTGTCATTTCAATGTTATATTTAACTTTGCCATTAAAGTGCGAGGTTTGGCATGCCACAAAACCAGGTTCAACCCACCACTTTTATTTCCCTTTAAAAGTGTCCTGTACCAAGTCAGGAAGATGGCCATTGTTATATTATTGTTCGTTTATGTGTGTGTTGCATTTTATCGTTGAGTCGTTTGTGTTTTCTCTTATTTTTGAGATATTGAGATAAGACGTGGCACGGTACTTGTCTATCCCAAATTCATGTATTTGGTTTTCATGTTATATTTTTTATTCTCGTGGTGTTTTGTCTGATGCTTGGTCCGTTTCTGTGTGTGTTTCGTTTCGGTGTTATGTCGTTGTTCTCTTTATATTTAATGCGTTTCCCTCGGTTTTAGTTTGTTACCCCGATTTTGTTTTTTGTCCATGGATTTATGAGTTTTGAACAGCGGTATACTACTGTTGCCTTTATTTATATTCAAGAATGGTAGGGAGAATGAATAAGTGGACAATTACAGTTTTGTTTGTATATAGTTATAATTTAACAAAAAATGTGTAATCTATTTATATTTTGTTCAAAATAATAACGCAGATTTGTGATTAAAATAATAAACGAATTAGATAAAAGAAGTGTATGGGATGTCTTTTAAAAAAATGAATATTCCAAAAGAAGATAATATCTGTAATTAACAAATACAAATGAGTTGAGGGGGATCATATATTTTCACTCGTTTACAACTTCATAAAGACCAAAAAATGACCATTCCGACAATTGACGAGTATCACAAAAATGCATGACATTGATATATTAATACTAATCATGTTTTGAATATTTCAGACGTTCCTAGTAACGTACCTATATATCTATCACTTGGGATAGGAAGCATAGTTATTAACATATTTTTTTGTACTATGTGTGCAATTTGTTAAAAAATAACACGACACACCAACGACATTATATTTATCGAAAAAAAGCAATGGGTCAAATGGGCGATGAAAATATTCTTGAACATGTATATGATGGAATAGATGAAACAGCTGTCATGGGCGATCAGGTAGATGTGATCAACAACCATGATAAAAGTGACGTATCCTCATCATATGGTGCTAGTATTGAAGACGTAACGGAGAATGGCTATCGTATGCCATATCAACAGATTGTTCATTATCCAGAAGCTTTCTATAAAAACCTTCCTCAAAATTCAGAAATTGCAAATTTTTAGATAAATTTTCATCTTACGATTTCTTTAGTATCCACAACAACACAGGATATATAATATGCCAAACAATTTAAAGTGTTTGGATTTAAGTATATAGACGTTGTTTCTCATTTTTGCTCTTATGTTTTTTTATTTTGATTATAAGTTCATGAAATGGTGTTGATTCTTCTAACAATAAAATCAGAAACACAACTAGAATTGACAATACAATTAACAAACTTTTCAAATATATATAGAGCTGTGTTTTGCCGCATGCTTTTTAATAGTTAAATGAGTGCCTGTTGTAATGCCGCTTACTATTAGTCATAGTTCAAAATTCACATTAAATGTCATATTTGAAAATAATTCGTCTACTTATACACTAATTATATACTTCAGTTTATGATTCAAAATCTCTCAATCGTTGATTTGTAAAAAGCAGCATCCATAACAATCATGGTCAAAATCAGAAATTTAAATATTTCGTATGAAGAATAATGCAAATGGTTCTAAGTTCTTATTAGTATTACAAATCATAAATTGTAAGCTGAGTTCGTGTTTATAACAAAGGACAGAATGTTAGACAACAATCTATTGTTAAAAAACATTCATTCATCGCAGTGCTTACCAATCATCATGGATATTGAAATATGCAATTACGTTTGTGTTATATTTAAATGTTATTTCTAAAGTCTGCATATAATGTTACACAAAATGTGTACTTTGTCCATAATTCAAACTACGGTATCAGCTTTATCCACAAAATCTACAACACAATTGTTTACAAAGAAGAATAATGAATAGGCTTTACCTATTGACAAGAAAGGGTCGATGTCAAATATCTTAAACCAAAACCTATACTACGATTGTTTTTCAAAAGAATGTTTAATACTGGTATTTCGGTCTTGATAAATACCGTTGATGATGGGTTTGCTCATATTTTATCCGGACGATAATGAAACAAATATTCTAGTATTTATACCAAACATGAATACATAAATGTTATACATGCCTAGCAAAATGTTTTTTTGTTTTTATTATAATGTACGTAGAAGTTTTTTAGCAGGTACTTTTTTGAAATTCGCGCAACCTAATTATGACGTCAGTAAATATTCCGCGAAAATATGACTTCATTTAAAGCGACGTCGCGAAATGTTAACGTTCTTATTAGAAACATCGCGAAATTACAACGTTCTGGTTACCAACGTCGCGAAAACAACACGAAAAGATTTGAAAACATTATTATCTGCCCCTGCTACTGTATCGTATTCCCTTAAATGCTTTGGTTTTTGAGTTAAAAGCCAAAAACCGCATTTTACCCCTATGTTCTATTTTTAGCCCTGGTGGCCATCTTGGTTGGTTGACCGGGTCACCGGACACATTTTTTAAACTAGATACCCCAATGATGATTGTGGCCAAGTTTGGTAAAATTTGGCCCAGTAGTTTCAGAGGAGAAGATTTTTGTAAAAGCTAACGACGGACGACGAGGACGACGACGACGACGACGGACGACGGACGCCAAGTGATGAGAAAAGCTTGAACCTGCTACGAAAATTGGTCATGTCTCGAGAAAATGTATATTGATTCATTAATAATGAAGTCAAGTATTGAATCGATATGTAAAAAAAAACAAATCCACATCCATAATTTATATAATGTTTTATTTCAGATTGAAAACTAATTAAAGATTTGTAAATGATAATTCGTCGATGAGACTGAAACCAAAGTACAAAAAAAGCCCAATAATTAATTTAAATATTACGTTCTTCTTGATCAAACTATCTACACTCGAAGGAAACTGTACAGATAATTCAACAGAGACAATATTACAAAATGACATAACAAAATAAAAGATCATCACAACGTTTCTTACTTTAAAGAGGTAATTTAAAAAATGATATTTTTTATAAATTTAACCCAGTTTGAGTATGTTTGTTCATCAGGAAGAAATGTCAGCTAAAAAAATAAATAGTTATAGTATTGTAGACCAAAACAAAAACGCACCAGACAAGTAAAAGTCACTAACTATATATATGTTCCAGACCATATGAGTATTTGGACCGTACGCGTACGGTCCGGAACGTATACGTATACTCGTACGGTCCGACCATACGCGTACGGTCGGACCGTATGAGTATACGCGTATGGTCCAGTACGAGCTGACCATACATGTTATTAGATCATATGGGTTAAATTTTAAAAAATTAACATTAATCACAATCTTTATTTTCAGATTTACTAATTTAATATTATTACAATTACACGGATAAAATGAACAAATGAACAATTGAAATTAAATATTTGTTTAATTGTATATCTTGATCCTAATTTTGGTATCAACCAATGTTACACTTACTACCACAAGTAACGTACTAATGTTTTTTACATTTACATTTTTGCAGTTCGTGTAATGTTCCTTAGCAAAAATATTTTTTGGTAAAGTTGCTAAATATTCTAAAACAATTGTCCTCCCACATTATATTTACTTCCGATATTTTCAATTTTAGTGATCATAATTCAATTATTTTACTGAGTGATCGACATGTTAAATACAAGAGATTAACAGATTCAATTAGCGTGAATTTGTTATATCATTAAAATAACTAGTTGGTTTTTTTCAATTACAATTAAACTTTTTTTATATCTATTTGAGAGTTAAGTTATATTGATCTGTTATATGGATCTAATTAACTTTGACAACTTCTTAATATTAGTCAGACCGTACGCGTACGGTCCAAATACTCATACGGTCTGGAACATATACCCTAATAAAACAGTATTCTAAAAACAAGCTTAGGTAAGTTGGTCGACCGTTATTGAATAACCGTTTCTCAAATTATATCGGATTTGTTATTAACGTCAATCCTACAAAACTACAATCCCTTCCCTTTCATGAATGTAACCGAATTAGATTATTTACCGGATTTGTTATAAAATTAGCAACACGACGGCTGCTACATGTGGAACAGGAACTGCTTACCATTTCGGAGCACCTGATATCACCCCTAGTTTTTGATAAGGTTCGTCTAACTTATTCTTAAGTTGTCTTTGTTGTGTCATGTGTACTATTGTTTGTCTGGTTTTTTTTTCATTTTTAGTCATGACGTTGTCAATTTATGTTCGATTTTGGAGTTTGACTGTCCCACTTGTATCTTTCGTCCCTCTTTTATAACCACTGGGTCGATATCTCTGCTGGTGAACATTTTATCCCCGAGGACATCATCCACCAAGTAGTAAAATTGCACGAATTTACGAAGATCAAACAGGATACTAGCTCGGACGTCGCCCAGTATACAAAGATCCGAAACAGACGTCACCATGGACACGGTGTCGTCTGATACGGCAGGTGTCCCCTCATCACCAGACATGACAAATATCTCAAACATGACTCATTCAGATCATCTTACTAGTGACAATATCAATATTACACATATACAGCCATGTTAAGTTCTCCTGAAAGACATTTTGGATTTTGATCACTCTGAACAACACTGTAGCATTTTGAAATGTGAGACAAAAGGCTGCAAAACTTGTGAAATTTTGATAACAGATGCTGAATTCACTAACAATTTAACTAAGAAGTCATATTTTACCAGAAGTTACGATGATCTGAATTGTAAATCGATAAATATCGTCTACGGATTAGAGTGCAAGCTTTGCGGATTGGTATACGTGGGTGAAATGAAAGGCAGGTTAAACAGTGTTAAATAAACGTATGTACGGTCACATATCAGATATTAACCTCAAAGCAAACGACATTCTTTCCTAGCATTTTTATCAGCCCGATCATTCCACCGTTTCTATGACAGTTCGCATTATCGAAAAAAAATACCATAGCACTAACAATCCTCATCTTGCAACGCCTCTTCGTAAACAAAAAGAGGACAACTGGATTAGACAATTGGGAACTGCGACACCATATGGTTGCAATGACAAAATGGATGGTATAGGTATTCCATCTAGTCCTTCGTGTAGCTCGATGAATGTGATGAATATTTTCAACTCTACTCCTCGACGAGGACGCAGTCATGGTCATCGTCATTATACATAACCTACTTTGCATGGTGTCTCTATTAATGACTTGCTGCCATTTATACAAACGCCGTTAGCATGGTTAGGTATTCATCACATTCGCACGAAACTTTATTCATTACCCCTTTCAAAACTTCCTTCTCTGTTCAATATATGTTTGAAAACCACTGTAACAAACCTAAAAAAAAACCTCATTCAAACCAATACAAACTTACAGCTATAATTTTGGATATTGCAAGTCACAGACTTTTAAAACCAGTCCGAATTGGAAAAGAGGAAAAAGAGAAAAGATCTGTTCTTAATCTTTCCTTTGCCAACAAAGGTCTCGATGGCGTCAACTTAGGCAATATCCTTGCACTTGTGATAGTTCCTAATTCACATATAATCCGGCTGGCCACGTTATTACCGGTGACCTCAACATTGTCAATAACACTTCCCTGCGAAATGTGCTATCGAAAGGTTCGAAAAATCGTCCGTCTAAATCCATCAATTGTAAATGCAACATCAAAATTGTGATGGATTCAGTAGAGGATTATGCCAGACAATGGGATCAGCGCGAGAAGGACAACACTCTTTCCGAAAGAATTAATGCAGTGAGGTCGTTGATACAAATTAGAATAGGGAACTGAATGGGTCTATCAATGCCCATGCTACGTCAATCTTTAAAGATCCAAATGTTGCAAAACAATGATCCTACCTCCATGACCAATATGTTGTTGTCCCCGCAGATAAAGCCCCAAACCACATCGTATTTGTGTGTAAAACTCATTAAATTAACTGCTTGATAAACGAATTAGGTATTGACAATTCACTGGGAAACGCAACATATACCCTCACGACACTTACCAAAGAGGAAATACTGGACAATCATAGGTCTGTTATATGTTCCTTTGAAATTTCAACCAAAGAGGAATCACTGGATCTGCAATCACTGTATTGGATACCTAACCTACATTAGTGTCCTTACAAACAACGGTATGTTGCCGGGTCTTCCAAGTGCTCCACAAAACCTCTTTCTAAATGATTTACATTAATGTTATCAGCAATCAAAGACGGGCTTTAAAGTTATTGTGAAACTGCATATTCTAGAGGTGGCGTGGATCAGATGTGGATACTTAAAAAATCCAAACATCTTTTAGAGTACATACAATTTAACTCTCTTTCATCTTGCAAAAGTAATAAAACATTTGACTTTTCTACACTTTACACAAGTATTCCACATTCCAAACTAAAAGACAAATTAAATAAATTGGTATTGCTTTGTTGCATAAAAAGAATGGCCAACGTAGATACAAGTGAATTGTCTTAGGGAGGGATAAATTCTTCTATGTAAACTGCTTCTCTGAAACTGACATTATCAAGACGCTGGATTTCCTGATTGACAACATACTTGTTACGTTCGGAGGGCGTGTTTTTTCAACTGACTGTCGGCATTTCAATAGGAACCACTTAATTCCCTCTTCTTGCCGACTTGTTTCGTTATTGTTATGAAGCTGACTTCATACAGGAACTTTTTAGGAAGAAAGATAAGAAGTTAGCAATATCCTTTAACTCTACTTTCCGCTAAATAGATGATGTTCTTTCACTAAATAATTCAAAATTTGGTGACTATGTTGAACGCATTTATCCCATCTGACTGGAGATAAAGGATACAACAGATACAGTTAAGTCGGCCTCATATCTTGATTTACATCTAGACATTGACAATGAGGGGCGGTTGAAAGCAAAACTTTACGACAAAAGAGATGATTTCAGCTTTCCAATTGTGAACTTTCCATTTCTAAGTAGCAACATCCCCGCAGCACCTGCATACGGGGTATATTATCTCCCAATTTTTTCTTGATATAGAGTTGCTGCTCACAAGGAATCTATTAGACCAAGAGTTCTAAATTTTACGGACACCTTCATGTGTTGGTTGACCGTAATGGAATAACCGTTTCTCATATGATATTGGATATGTCCTTACGTCGTAACTACAATCCCCTTCCCTTTCATGAATGTGACCTACCGAATTATACTTTTTACCGGATTTGTTAAAATATGAGCAAGACGACGGGTGCCACATAAGGAACAGGATCTGTTTACCCTTCCGGAGTACCTGAGATCACCCCTAGTTTTTGGTTGGGTTCGTGTTGCTTATTCTTTAGTTTTCTATATTGTGTCATTGTGTACTATTGTTTGTCTGTTTGTCTTTTTCATTTTAAGCCATGGCATTGTCAAACTATTTTCGATGTATGAGTTTGAATGTCCCTGTGGTATCTTTTGTCCCTCCTTTGGGTAACTTATCTCTTGATACAAAATCATGCAATTTAATGCTCTTTTCTAATTTCGACTGCTGTACTTTTTATGAAATGTTATACCGTAATGGATTACGTTAAGACAATTACGACATGCAATTGCTAAAAAAAAAAAATAGCTTTAAAATGTGTTAACATGTTCATAGTAGTTTTAGTTTTGTGTTCATGTAATGCCTAAATAATAGGTTGTAATTACATGTAGCCTTTTTTGTTGTTTTTTTTTCACCTCTTCATGACGGGGTTTTCATGCTGACTATACGATGTGGCTTGGTTAATAGTTGTCTCATTGGCAATCATACCATCATAATCATTCCTCCTCATAACTCTGTTAGCCGTATTTGGCACAACCTTTAGGAATGTTAGATTCTCAATGCTCTTCAACCTTGAACTTGTTTGGCTTTTTAATTATTTTGATCTGAGCGTCACTGATGAGTCTTATGTAGACGAAACGCGCGGCTGGCGTATACAAATTACAATACTGATACCTTTGATAACCCTAAAGCTGTTTCTGCGTAAGGAGCACATCCCTGTATATGAAGTCCGTATATTGGGAACATGCAAGATCATAACGTACCAACAGAGGTTTGTAAACACCATACGTTAGGAATAAACTCATCATAGATACCAGGACTAAATTTTGTATATACACCAGACGCGCGTCTCGTCTACAAAAGACTCATCAGTGACGCTAGAATCCAAACAAGTTTAAAAGGGCCAAATAAAGTACGAAGTTGACGAGCATTGAGGACCAAAATTCCTAAAAGTTTTGCCAAATACAGCTAAGGTAATCTATGTCTGAGGTAGAAAAGCCTTAGTATTTCAAAAATTCAAAATTTTGTAAACAGTTTATTTATAAATTTAAGCATATCAATGATAATTCATGTCAGCACAAAAGTGCCGACTACTGGGCTGGTGATACCCTCGGGGAAATAAATCTCCACCAGCAGTGGCATCGACCCAGTGGTTGTAAATAAACTCATTATAGATACCAGGACTAAATTTTGTATATACGCCAGACGCGCGTTTCGTCTACTAAAGACTCATCAGGACCGAGGGTATGCTACTTCTGAGAAATAGTACAACTTATAATTGTGAAGTTGAAATCTTTCCGTTCGATGGATTTAAGTGATAAGTTGTTCATAAAAATGGAGGAAAAATCAAGTATGACGTAGTCCTCCTATTATAAGTAATATCCTTAATTCAAGTTCATCGATAAATACATATATATATATATATATATATCCGATGGATACATCTGTTGTAGAGTTGTCACTGACTCAGACGTACTTATGAATATAATTATTTTCTGTGACTGTATATTACATTAATTTGTAGGATCCTTTACTATAGATAATTTAGCTGATCTGTAACAATAACATCTTCATGCCTTATATATCATGTACTGTAGTACGCCGCTAGATTAAAACTGACGTGGAAAGGTAACACATGCCCACCGAAAGCTCTTTTTTTGAGAGCCCAGGTGGTCGTGTGGTCTAGCGGGACGGCTGCAGTGCAGGCGATTTGGTGTCACGATATCACAGTAGCATGGGTTCGAATCCCGGCGAGGGAAGAACCAAAAATTTGCGAAAGCAAATTTACAGATCTAACATTGTTGGGTTGATGTTTAGACGAGTTATATATATATATATATATATATATAGTTATATATATATATATATATATATATATATATATATGTGTGTGTGTGTATGATATGTAAGTCCTAAATGAAATATTGGTTATTCAGTGATAGGACATCATCAATATATATCAACACAAGAAATGAAGAATATCGCAAAGTGATTAATTTGGTTTCTTTAAGAATGTTTATGGGAGTACAAATTTAAATCGACCAGCAGGGTTTCACAATTAGAATCCACTGGAAAAAAACATCACTCTATTGAACTAATATTCCTCAACAAATATATTGTTGTTAAAAAAGTCTATCCTTTTGATAGTATCATCTTCAGTGTATGTCCGATTAGAATCATTTGGTTTCTTCACAAATTAAGAATTATTGTAACTCAAAACAAGAAGTTTGTATCTACGATTCCTATTATAATAGAAAAAAGCTCTGTTTAATGAAATGGTGAATTCTATCGTTCAAATGGGCACGGTAAATTGTATTGTAAAGCGCAAAAACAATCAAAAGTTTTAATTTTGATGCAAAATTGCAGAGATTGCGACCTAAACTTTAGCAGTAGATCTTTAAAATTCATTAACAATAAAGTACGTAGAAATACACTAAATACAGAGGGAACACTTTTTTATTGTAGAAATATTTTAATTAAACCAGTATAGTTGCTTCAAAAAATTGAAGACTTTCCTTTGTTGTGCAAACTATCAAACAGAATACTTTAAGTAGACACAGTGACATGATTTACACAAAATTTGTTAATGACACATACGGATGAAAATGAGTTCATGATTTTTTTCTGGAAACATTTTGTTTTACAAATTAATTAAATAAACAACGCAGTTAATCATCCGTTCTCAAATATATCTAATTTCCTATTCAAATGATTTGAACGGATATGTATCCGACATGCATTTACTAAACAAAGAACAATTAGGATACAAATAGTATGACTATATCTAGTACTTCCTTTCATAACATTTAGAATTGACCTACAAGCTTTGATCGAATTCATTGCATCAACACGCTAATACATTTGAATTAAATGTACGATGTAAAGTTTGCTATCAATGTAGCTTTCTTTATTAAAGCCTTTGTAAGTTGTTAACAAACAAAAAGCAAACTGGCCTTCATAATTATCTATCACGCCCTGCTTTACATATCTATCAGTTAACCGTGTGCATGTCAATGTTAAACATCAGCGTATAACACTGACGAACACCGGGCGTGGTAAAAAAAACATGTAACTATACTGCAAATACGCTTATAGTTTTTGGTG